>JACEFZ010005198.1:0-20468 GCA_014155875.1 Cepaea nemoralis | reverse complement strand
AGAAATAGGGAAAGATTTTAAAAAATTAGTAGATCTAATGTTAAGAGACAAGGTGGTACTGCATGCAATTCTAATTTAGTGGCGTTCTTTGAGGAACGGAACCCAAAAGGACATAGACACAATGTCTCAGTTAGGGCAAAACTAAAATGACTGCACACCTAACGTATCTATTGGGAAACTAATGAGTGGGGAAATAGTCTGTGCAGCGTACACTAACAGGACCAGAATCCAGTCATCAGACCAAGGGCGAAAAGCGTGGTTTCCCGGCACAAAAAGGTGAGCAGCAAGAACTTCAAGACAAGGGTTTCCGAGGAAACAATGTTGGTAGAGTAGGACGGTACCCATATAGAAGAGGGAACTTCCAGAGACGCCCAAAATTATGCCGGATGTTGGAATTGTGGGAGCGGGAGACACAGGGCAGCAGAGTGTGATGCACAACCATCAGATGGACCAACGAACAACACGAAAAGGGAGATTACTTGTTTCAATGTGGAAAAATTGGCATATCAGCCATCAATGTAGGATGAGAGAAACAGAGCACTCAAATGCAGCGCAAGTAATTGAAAACGCTGAACAATGAAGATTGTAGTGGGTGAAAACCTCTTTTTGAAAAAGACAGTCAGCCAGTCCTAATATGTGGTCATACAGTAAAAGCAGGATCAGCAGTGCATAAGGAGGAAGTCTGAAGCTGCATCAGGATTTGTCAATGATAGCCCAGCGTTAACAATTAGGGATTCCGGATGTACGTCTATCGGAGTGAGGAGAAGTTTAAATATCCCTCGATTATACAGGGAAAAAGATTAGATCAAAACTTCAATGGCACAGTAGAGTTCTCCCAGTAGCCATAATAACAGTAAAAACACCATATATCACTGGAAGAGTGACAGCGTGTTTTTTTGGACTCACCAGTGGCTGATTTGATCATAGGAAATGTTTGGGAGTTAAAGATTGTACAGAAGGGGAAGTATTTTATTGGGACCGAAAATATAGTGTAAGCAGTAACGAGGTATTACCACAAGAGAACCTAAATTAGAGAGTATAGCTGAGGTAGAAGAGGCACTGGAAGTAGACACAGGAACCAGGACAAGGATAGTACAGCTGAGCAGATAGAAAGGATCCCAAATATAGTGCTAGTGACTCCCCGAGACAAGATACTACTCTGAACAAATGTTCCCAAGGGTGTAGGAAGTAGAACATAGGCGTCAAAGAAAGGTAGATGGTGCTTTGAGAGGAAGAACAATGTTCTCATTCGCAGGTTTTCAGATAGTAGAACTGCACATGCGGGAAGGAGCAGTACCTTTAGCACATAGAGACCGATATACTAGAAACAGCTCAGATAGTGATGTGCAGGGCACATAGGCATAAGGCGTATGCAGCAGAAAGAAAGGTGCCAGATATATGGGCCAAGATTGATAAAAGTTCAGACTAAACAGAGACGCAAGTGTAACGGTGCAATATGCAATAGGAAAGTGGGGTCAGGTCAAAAGAGTGTTCGCGACATTACTGACCCAGGGCTAGGGTAGAAAAAGATGTTGTAATTGTAGGGGTACCATGAGTCAGGGTACATAAAAGGTAACCAGCATCGACAGGAATCAAGGGGGGTTTAATGCAAAACAGAACCACCTGATATGGGTCGGCACACATAGTAATGGGGGTCGTGAAGTAGTAAAGATCTGTGGGTACTAATTATGCTTTTCTATGATTATTATTATTATTATGTGATGTATTAGTTCATGCTTGATACACAAGATAGATTTTTACTTATGTGTGAATATAGGAGTGTAATATGAGCATTTGATGTATTATGTAGTGTGGTAGCTAGAGTAAGGTGCAGCCATACTTAGGGCTACCCAGGCTATATGTCTGGGTCACATGTTTAGTAAGTTTAGTCTCCCAATATTTGAAAACGAAGTTTTCTTTTAAGAGGGGGGTAATGACATAAGCCTGGGTCACTGACATTGAGTTGAGTGGCCGGGCATGAGAAAGAATGGAGATGAAAGTGGGAGACAGTAAAGTGACTGACCTGGCTACGAGTAAACAGCCAGTCCTTAGAAATAATGGGAAGGGTGAGTGTGGACCCCAGGGGATGGGGCGAAAGACAGTTGTGTGTTGTGTGAAGTCAAGGGACTTCAGGGGAGTTGATGTGTAGATGCGGATCTGATCGGTAGGGGAGTGAGAGAGGAGACTGACTGCGGGGCAGGTCGTTTTCAGAGAGAGCTCCGTGTTGTGTTGTTCTTCTAGTTGGGAAGACAGGCCTGAACCCAGAGTGGGTTCTGTATTGAGTGTAGGCCAAAAAACCCAGAGTGGGTTCTATAGTTGAGCAGTGGCTCCAACCCAATGTGTGGGTTGTATTGTGAGAGATCCAGCCGAGGATTGTAGCTGGATTACCTGTCGTGTGGATTGAGATTAGAAGCAGGCCGTGAGAAGGAATTGATGTGTGCTGGTTAAATTGTGAGGAGGATATTTATATTCTATGGATTACATTATGTTTTTTGGATGTATAAACATGTTCCGTTTGTCCGTCTTATTTCGGTAATAAAGGATTATGTGCGCCAACGGAATCTTGTTTCATGCCTGGTGAATATGCACTGCGGGGGTGAGTTACATTGCAAGACAGATATCTCCATTGACACACCATGAGTATCGTTACCTAGACAACGACCATCACACAATAATATCATGAGCATATCATCGTAAGAACTTCGTGATATTATCATCATCAAGAAGAAGTGTGACAGCATTGATTACATAGATTTGGTAGGAAGATTTTGTTGTAGAGTGCTTTCTTAGTAACTATTGATACGTGTTTGTCCTTTAGTATTGGTGCCATTTGTCCAATGAGTTGGTTTGCATATTTCAGTTAAAAGGATTCATGACGCTGCTTTAATCTATGTTACGTCTTGAGCTACAAAAGCTGTGGTCACATTTCCGGACATCGCCATTCTGATTAAGAATGTAATTTTCTGGGAGACTCCTGGGCTCATCGCTGGAGCTACGGAGTTCGTGATCTGTGCGACGTTTTCTGCAGGCCGCTCTGTAGAAAGAGACGAGCCACATGACGTGACGTGAGCCTGGTGTCATGAAGTCGACCCTCTCGTCTGTAAACCACATCCCTTCCCTTTTTAAAAACACATGTTGACCTTTTAATGTAATGTGCACCTGATAGATAAAAAAATAATCATTATCAAGTGCCATGCCGGCTGGCTTAGGCGTTCATGCGTCCACAGATCTCGGTCTTTGGTGTTCTTGATCAACTCTGTTGATGCTATTCCTCCATACCACCGTCTCAATCCATCCAGCAAAATTTATCTTGGTCTGCCTCTACCTCTCTTCCCCTCGATCTTTCCAGTTGTCACGATGTTCTCCAATGCCTCCTCTCTTCTCATCACATGACCAAAGAAAGCTGTTTGTCTCTTTCTAATTATTGTTTACTAGCTGACCCGGCCCGGCTTCGCCCAGGCCCTGGAGGGGATCTATCTGTCTGTCTGCTTGTTTGTCTGTCTGTCTGGCTGACCCGGCCCGGCTTCACCCAGTCCCTGGTGGGGAGCATCTAATTTAATTCATATACGTAGTCATATAAGCTCTCCCGTTCCCGACTATCTGTTTGTCTGTCTGTCTGTCTTTCTGTCCCGGCCCGGCTTCACCCAGTCCCTGGTGGGGAGCATCTAATTTAATTCATATACGTAGTCATATAAGCTATCCCGTTCCCGACTATCTGTTTGTCTGTCTGTCCCGGCCCGGCTTCACCCAGTCCCTGGTGGGGAGCATCTAATTTAATTCATATACGTAGTCAAATAAGCTTCCGTTCCCGACTATCTGTCTATCTATCTGACCCGGCGTGGTTTCGCTCAGCTCCTGGCGCACAGTAACTTAAAAGAATGTCCTTCCACACACCATTCAATGAAAACTGTAGAAAAAGATGGGTTACAATGTTATGCATTATGCATTATTTTTATGAAAACTTTGAAAATTCCTTAAAGATTATATCATTATTTATTATAACTCATATGCCAGAAAATAACTATAGACAAAGAGTTTAACAATAGTGCAAGTAAGTCCAACAATATGACTATAAAGTATATAGAAATGTTATTAAAAGTTATGCCCCTTGAAATAACTTTTCTAGAGTGAAGTCCCCCTGCTATATAGACATTATATAATGGAAATGGAAAAGTAAGTGTTATTAAATAAGTAGAAGATTTTACATTAAGAAATTATTATAGTCGGTTGCACAGGAATGAAAGGAAGAAGTGTAGAAAATTTCATCTCAATCGGATGTACCGTTATCGAACGCATCCAATACCCACAAATCCACAAACATACACTCTGTTTTATAGATATAGATAATGTTCTAGTTATATTAGGCTCTTTCAGGCAGTCGTTGTTAGTTACACAAATATGCCAGGAAATAAATTGTGCAAAATACTGTTTGTGCCTTCATTATAAAAATATTTGTTTACGCAGCTAAAGTGTTGGCATGAAGAGTGATGCTAGTAAGACAAACTTAATGGTAAATGCCAAAACACATGAACATTACAATCAACTATTCTAGTGCCAACCAAACAGTAGGTTTGGAACAGACATGGTACACAATCAAATTAACAAGTATTATATTGTAAATCTCAATTCAATGAGCATTATAATTGCAAAAGATGCCACGGAACAAAACAAAATAACACAATGACCTTAGTATAGCGATATATCGTCCTTCTGTCCAAATGAACTGTGTCAGGTCTTAATCAGATAACACTGAGCTACCGTATGACAGTAGACGTACTACCTACTTTCTGTCAGAGCAGAATGTTGGGCGGGCTCACCAAACCAGCCACCCACATTGTGCCAACGGCTTCGGGTGGAGGAGTGCCATTGGGAGGGTACAAACCTTACCTTAGTTCGGGGAAATGCAACCTAAAGACTAAAAGTCATGTCAAGGCAGACCAGGCCCTAAGCCTTGGTCGGCAACAGGTCTAGGATGGAATCTCCGACAGGCGGACAGTTAGAGCATTGCTTTGGTGATCCGGCAGCTTATGCAGATTGTCTTATTCCAGATGTATTGGTGTTACCTGTCCTCTGGATTAAACTAGACAGGATGAGAGAGGGATCATGCTGCATGGGCCACACATGGTCTCTAAATTCAGCCCAGGCTTTGTGCTATGGAGAGGTATAACTCCAGTTTACAAACCAGCGTCTGTCGAGACGGCAAGGTGCTAGTCATCCAAATGGCAGGTCACATTTGTCGATATATCATCCTTCTAACCAAATGCGTGGTCATATTTAGCGATATATTTTCCTTCGTCACTGAACCGGTTAACATCAGTGGAAGGCCACCGAGCAAGTACGGAATTCTCCATGTCTGGGCAACGCAATTACTGAAGATTTCGTTGTCATCTTCTTCTATCTGTCATCTCCCAGTGGATTGTACGCCCTCAACCAACTCAGACCAGGCCGTTTGCAGAATTGTTCATTACTGCTTGGATGTTGGGGCGCCGTGGGTGAGAGATTACAGTATCAGCCTCAGACCGGGGGGAGGAGGAAGGGGGGGGGGGCTCTGTGACTGAGAGGTTATAGTATCCGCTTCAGAACTCAGATGGTACCGGGTTCGGTCTCTGCATAGAGCTTGGGAATTTGTTAAAGAACCATTGGTATCTAATGATATCACAGGTCCCCCTGATCTCTTGGGTAGTGAGATGGGAGACCTAGCTTTCCCGGATAAGGAAGAAAAACAGAGGATCCGTGCGCGAGTTGTGCAAATTAACAAATCCCATATCAGTTGGAAATCGCAAAGAGTAGGCCGTAATACCACTACCCTGACAAAATTGTTAGGAAACCATAAGCACCCTTAGATAGAGTCTGTTACCTTGGATGAAATCTATTTAGAAAAAGCAAACTTTAAACAAATGCATGTTGAATTCTGAAACACCAGGTAACGTTCCCCCGCGAAAAAGGAACGAGAAGAAGAGGAAGAGGAATGTTGGATGTTGGAGCTGAAGTTTCTACGGGATGAAGTAGCGAGTGTCACTCCATCCCTCCTTAGAGGCCTCTCATTACATGCGTTATATTGTTACTATTCTTTGCTTCCTTTGTAAGTCTCGTTAATGTGCGGACGAATTGCGGAGGTTCCTCGATGTGTAACTGACATAAGATCAAAGGATTGTTGTAGCCAATAAAGCCCTACTTCAAGAGGAACAAACTCTCCTAAGACCAAAGTGCATCAGTTTTGAACTGAAGAAACACTTATCTAGTATATGGGGGTCATTGGTAGCAATTCGCATCCAGATAGATTCTTAAAAGTTGACGTGGCTGCCAGGTCCAACCAATTTTAAATTGGCTACCATTAAATGTTCTAGGAAGTAAAGGTAATAACATTGACCACTTCGCCCGTCGAGTGCCGATTTGTTTATACGGGGTGTATTTTTAACGACTATACAGTGTTTTAAAATATTGCCGGTCCAAGTTTTGTATTAACCCTCTGTAAAGTTCATGCAACATAACAGGTAAATACAAAACTTGGACCAGCAATATTTTCAAACACTTTACCGTAATTAAAAATACACCCTGTACAAAGTTGAGGCTTAACAGTGTGCAGGACGGGTACTGGAGGTGCACATCTGTGGGAAGGGATATTAGGATGTAGCCATGTCATGACTGAGTGAAGAACAAAGGATTAGATGGCATTAGGTCCAGATTGGTACAGTAATGCCATGATTGAGCGAAGAACAAAGGAGTAGATGGCACTAGGCCCAATTGGTACAGCTATGTCATGATTGAGTGAAGAACAAAGGATTAGATGGCATTAGGTCCAGATTGGTACAGTAATGCCATGATTACGCGAAGAACTAAGGACTGAATGGTTCTGTGTGCAATGAGGATGATCTGTCGACTAACTAAATTAACTAACTATCGTAAGAACATGCTTCTACGGATAAAACATGTCTTGTAGATGACATCTATCTTTCATGGCAGTGTGGACGAGAAATGGTCTCCTAACAACAAACCAACACATATTAAGTTAGCACGAAGGGTTAAAACTACGAGGAGGCTTCAATTTGTGAATTTATTCTGAAAAAGTAAAGAACAAATGTTATGATGTATCACATGTTTAATGTTTTCATTTGAAATCTCCTCGTATAAGCATCCGAATGTTGATTTTATTTCCAGAGACAAATGTGAAACGTGACAAGTCAGCAACTACTCGCGTACTAACAACTCGGCGCACACCACAAGCACGGGTGAATGTTTCGTCTGACCTGTATCAGGAATGAGTGAGAACGTGCAAACCGATTCTAATACACAGAAGGACGCTTTTATGTGTATATATATTTAACTATTTCATACGCCAATGCTTTAACTTAATATTAACTCACCCAGAAGCTATTCTTGCATGCTGATTGTTATGAGACGATGTCATGTGTGAATTTTCAGTGGGAAAGATTTGACCATAATAAATTCATTGCTGATGATGCCGAGTGTTTGTAAAATCTCACTACACTTTGTATGTAGAACAAATTTTAAAAATGAAATACATGATGTCCTCAAAAAGTGTGCTCCACAGTCCATCGAGAAGCAATATGCAGCGAATGGCGGCTGTCTGCTGGAGTAATTTTTTGCACTCCTAACAGAATGGTGTTATCAACGGAAGAGATATTTTTTTTAAAATTTGTTCTACATATAAAGTGTAGTGAGACTTTACAAACATCCGGTATTTGTGAATGTACGTAGGCAACGTCCTGCAGAGAACGTGCAACGTTGAAACACATGCACTATATCACTGAACGCAGGGCAGCTTCCAAGGATGCACACATGTCAGTATGTTTTACATACAGTTAGCTACATTTCCTTTACAGCACCTAAATCACGGTAAATCAATCAGCCTCGGCATATATTGGACGATTTTTGTGATTTCCTAGGCTGTTTTTAAGTCCAGTAGTTTGCCATTGCTTCCCAAATAACCGACGCTCATACACATCGAATTAAACGAAAAACGGTCTGCTTCCAAATCGCCATGCGGTTAGTTTCGAACACTCACCTCGATATGTTCGAGGGTTGTGGAACATGTTCACTGGCTCTAAGCCACAACCCCGACAGCTTTAAGTACAACAAACACACACATAAAAGGACCAATAAAAATATTACACAACGACAGACTGACACAAACAAAACAAATCAAACCAAATGTAACCAACACAGTAAAAATGTAACACACACAGCTCAGACGTTCTCTAAATCTAAGTTACAGATATTTATGTATTATTTTTGGGGATTTGAGTGGGTGGAGGGTAAGTTGTTCGCTCGTTTTAAACTCAAGCGAAATCCACAAATGTGCTACTATAACCAGTAGTTGCTACTATAACCAGTAGTTGCTACTATAACCAGTAGTTGCTACTATAACCAGTAGTTGCTACTACTGACAGTACACGGGACTGATTTTACGTGAGAGTTAGTTTTCCCTATAACCAGTGTCCCTCGCCATTAGACGAACCATTCTCTGACTTATAGCGTACTTGTGATTTACGTCCCCCAATGTCAAGGACGAGATGTCAACATGTGGAATGAACCCACTATCCCACTATCCCCAGGTCATAAGAGAAAGTTTCAGCGACTGAAACCTCTGAGCCTGGCCGACCTCATAGGCTACATTGTAATATCTGAGGGAAAATATGACAGAAAGAAAGATCAGAACAAGAGGTGCCATCTCCGCACATATTATGTCATAAGGAGCACAGTCACGGAGAACAGAAATATCACAAGTATGAAGTGATATGTGGCCTGTTCATCTCTATGTCTGTACATGCTGGACAATTCGTAATGAAACAATCAAGAAACTGAAGGCAGTGGAGATTTATATTTTAAGAAGACGTGTGTGTGTGTGTGTGTGTGTGGCATATCTCTTACAGGACGTTGTAGTCAACATCAGCATTTTACTAGGCAAGTTTACGCTAACTAGTTTGCCATTGTTTTCTGAGCGACAGGCTCACATACACTGTAAGTTAGCAACGCGGCGAGAACCGCTACCGATTCTCGCGCAGGTTACGTTACTCATGAGAATATACGGGATTACGGAGAAAGATGTTAACCCCTAGGGCCAGGGAGACTGGTTTTATATATATATATATAAGACCTTAGACTTATAAAACAAAACTGCCATCAGAATTGATATTGATGTAGGTCAATATCAGTCTATTAAAAGAGGTGTGAGACAGGGATATGTAATGTCCCCAGATCTGTTTTCCCTTACAGTGAAAATATTTTCAGAAATATAGAAGATATGGAAGGAATCAACATTGGGGGACGATACATCAATAACATTAGATATGCAGGTGACACAGTCCTGATTGCAGACAATGAACAGGACCTGCAACATTTAGTAGATGCGGTTGTTGCACACAGTGAACAACTATAACAGATTATGGTCGTCACTGGGAAGAAGGAAATACCACAATGTGATATACGAGTAAATGGGCATATTCTTAAGCAAGTGAATCGGTACGGTTATCTCGGAACATTCATAACATCTGATGGGAGATGCCATGAAGAGATTAGAACAAGAATTGCCATTGCGAAGGTAGCCTTTTGCAAGATGAAAATCATACTGACCACTAAAAAGATATCGATAGAAACGAGAAAAAGAGTGTTGAAGTGTTACATAGAACTTGTACTCTTGTATGGATGTGAAGCGTGGACAATGAGCAGTCAAGCTGAAAAACATATGATGGCTGTGGAAATTTTGTTTCTAGCGGAAAATGTAAAGAATACCATGGACAGACAGAAAAACCAATGAACAAGTCCTTCAAGAAACAAATGAAGATCGTAAACTGATTAGAAAAAAATATTCAAATATTCAAAATTTTTGGGCATGTTATGAGAAGAAATGACCTGGTGACAACTGGCAAGATCGAAGGGAAGAGACCAAGGGGAAGACCGAGAAGTAAATATCTGGATGGCTTGGCCACGTGGCATGGTCGAGACAGGAATACGGATCTGATCCACGACTCTGGTGATCGAGTAAGATGGCAAAACATGACCGCCCACGCTTATCGGCATGGCACATGATGGATGGATGGAAATTCTAAGTCATCTTCAAAGTTTGTGTAAAACTAGTGGCTTCATTTTACACGCGTCAGGGGTTTATAACTCAGTTTTCTATTTCTTCTCGATATTACATTAAACGTGGTTATGCCTTTTAATGTATGGATGGTTCTACAATAGAAGAATCATAAGTACTGGGAGAATTTGGAGTAGATATATTAAACAAAATGTTGAATGACATTTTACAGCGATGGATATCTACCAAGCGATATGCTGAAACCGGTATTTATTTCTATACCAAAAAGTCGCTTACCAAAAAGACGAGGAGCAGTGAATGCAAAGATTTTCGTACAATTGATCTCACAAACCATGCCACTAAGCATCTACCATTGGCTTTTGTAATCAAGGTAATTAGGATATAATTATGGAGCTAGCATATTCTCTATGCGCGCCACAGAGTGTAAATGGGGCTTTTCTACATTTAAAGAATAAAATATCAAGGGACATAAAAATAGTGTGGTAAATAAGGGAAATAATTACAATTAAAAATATTTCTATGATATCTCAAATTTATATTCCAATTTCTTTATGTACATATAACTAATCTAAGATTGTCAATTAGCATATATTTACATAAATGGATTTTTTCTGTATGCTGTTTGAATGTTTTGTTGTTTTAAGAAAACAGCTCAAATCATTTCAAGTATTTTATAATTGTAAATAAACCTGGTCCTCCAGGTTGGGGGATAAAGTGTGGGGTTAACATTCCCCCTATTCGCATAAACTCTGGTTTCTCTTCACAACGTATATGATTAGACCATTAGTCCACTTTGTACTACATGTTATGTTACATTGTTGTTATGGATGACGACTTATATAGGCAAACTGTTATATGTTAGTATGTTTTTGGAGCCCGTTGAGGTTATTTGAAGTTCTAGGGCCATCACAGTTTTTATGCCTGCATTGTGGAATAAGTTGTCTGTCTTTCCTCACACAGCAAATGTTGACACCTGATGTTGAACTCTTGTAAGGCATTCTGACCTCCGTAAGATTAAACAATCAAGGAGACAAGACCAAAAAAAAAAAAAAAAAAAATTAGTCCACTTTGAACAATTCCTGCATAGGCATTGCCTTTTTTTTTGGGAACAATCACCACCTTGGTTTATGTTGCCCTGACCCGAAGCCTGAGTGTTTTGATTTGTTGCGGCCTTTTCTGGCGGCCTGTTCCCTGTCGGCCTTGTATTCATTTTGGTAAAATGCTGACTTGATGGCTCCCATGGAAGCAGTCAACACTGGACATTACGAACCACATCAGAGAACTTAGGTAACCAAACCAAACAACCAGCAGATTCCACAGAATTAACTCCGTCTAAGGACACTTGCACACACAAGGTTAATGCTGTTATGTTATATATGAAAGAAAACTATAACGAATAAAGAGCAATCAAATTGAAAAAAAAAATAAATAAATAAATCTTAGACATAACACACGCACTCAGCAAAATGAACAAAGACAAAACACCAGGACCAGACGGCCTGACTGTAGAATTCTACCAACATTTCTTTCCTATCCTAGGTGGCCTTCTTCTTAAAGTATTTCAAGACGCATTTGACAAACAACAACTACCAGACAGTTGCAACATGTCATACATAACACTAATACCTAAGGAAAATACAGATAAGATACACATGAATAACTACAGACCCATATCGCTACTCAACACAGACTATAAAATACTTGCTAAAGCACTGAATAATAAACTGAGACGCTTTATGTCAACACTCATACACACAGACCAACAATGCGGGGTACCACATAGGAACATCCACCAGCATACGCATTTTATTAGAGACATCATCACATACACACAGGAGAAAGACTGTCAGGCCGCCCTCTTGTCCTTGGACCAGGAGAAGGCCTTTGATAGAATTTCCCACTCCTACTTATATAAGACTTTAACGTGCTGCAACTTGGGCCAGTACTTTAGGCAGTGGATAGAGATCTTATACCGGAGACCCGAAAGTAAGGTGTTGGTAAACCATACGCTTACTGCTGGCTTCCGGCTCACAAGGTCGGTGAGACAAGGATGTCCCCTATCACCGCTGCTTTATGTGCTAAGCCTGGAACCACTACTCGAAGCAATCAGACAGGACACGAACATCAAAGGCACTTTTATTCCTGGGGGAGGAGAGAGGAAGTTGCTCGCGTACGCGGACGACACCGCTTTCTTCCCCATCAACAACAAATCCATCACAAATATACTCCACACCTTTACACAGTTTGGTAAGGGGAATGGAGCAAAATTAAACATACACAAATCACACATAATGGGTCTCGGTAAGTGGCGGAACAAAGCAGACTTTCCTCCCGACTTAACAGCGACAGACAACATCAGACTTTATGGGATAACATTCCCTAACAACTCCCGACAAATACATGCACATACATGGCAAAAACTCACACAAAAAATTATAGACATGCTGCACAGATACAAGTATAAGACATCCACAATATTTGGCAGGAGTATTATAGTGAACACATTAATCATTCCCAAAATTATATATTTAGTCACAGTGCTAGACCCTCCTAAACAGACAATCACAGACATCAACAAACACATCAGACGTTTCATCTTTGGTAGCACAATCTATTGCATACAACATAAGACACTCATACAGGACAAAAGACAAGGAGGTATAGCACTACAAGACATACACACCAAAATACAAGCGCTTAGAATCAAACACATAGGACATATCCTCAATCAACCAGAACAGCACCCACTAGCACTCTATTACATAGAACTCAGACTACAACACCTTAGAAGAATGCAACTCAATTCTCCACACCATTTTGGAACACTACCCTCTTTCTACAAGACATGTATACATGCACTTCAAGGACACGAGCATCTAATACACCATACAACACACCAGATTTACAAATATTTAGTCAAACAACAAGCACCCCCACTACGACTTAGAATAAAAAGAGGACAAAAATACTACATACAAGACTACACATGTACTTTCTCTAATCTTCACAACTCACACATCACACCCAAGGCCAGAGAAATTATGTATCGTTAATCTTTAACATGTCACCAACTACGGAAAAACAAGCACACATGTCAAAACAAATAGCACAATGTCAACTTTGCAGGAATAACATACAGGAAACTGAAGATCACATTTATTACACATGTCCAACAGTCCAAGCCGCACTAGACACACTAAGACAACTCATTGAAACATTCACTAAAAAGAAAACAGATATGTATAAAGCAATCTTTTTAAATACTATTCCTAAAACTACAAAGGACAACCACACGAAATTGCTAATTTCACTGGCAGAATACAGGTACCTAGTGTGGTCCTGTAGAAATGCAGCTTCATACAAATTTAAAACGTACAATTCACTTTTAATACTGCACATGTTTCAAAACAAAATTACACAAATATTCACAGACACACTGACATAATCTGCATCGCTTCTTAGGATACTGACACCCACACCGTTGCGACGCGTGTGGACGGCGAGAGGTGAACTGTTTTGTGGCTTCACTTTAGACACCAACTTCTCATTCGATGTGTATATATTAGTATGAGGGTATGGAAAGATGCTAAGAGTGAAGAAAGGAGATTTTTAGGGTGTGTGAGGGAAAAAATCGTCAACTCACCAAAATTTGTTTGTTATCTACATCATCAAAATTATCATCATCATCAACATCATCATCACAAATATCATCAATTACTGTCCCTACAAAGTAATACATGCTTAAACTTTTATTTTATTACTCATAATTTATATTATGTAAATAATAATAAAAAAAATTTCCCTTTCTTTTACACCCCCTTCCCCCCCCCCCCAACCTCCCATTTCAATGTAAAAATGTTGTAATAAAGGTTGTAAAAATTGAAGGGGAAAAAAAATCTGTTCTTATCGGTATGTTCACGGAAGTACATATGTCAGTGTATATATATGCATGCTCTGAAAGAGATTGGTGCACGCCCTTTGTGAATGTGGTGATCAAACGCAGCATTTTTGTGTTTTATTTGTTGTCACTGGGCGTAGCTACGTTCAGCAGTGACATCAACAGTTCAACTTATGTATATACCATGGGTATGAAAGAGGGTGCATGGTGTATGAAAAGGCAAGAATGGGTTTAGAACGAATAAGGGAAGAAATAATCACCGCATTATAGTCGTTGTTGTCCCCATTATCGAAATCACCACCATCATCACCACCTTTTTACCATCAATCACGTAAAAATGAGATGATTGGCAGAGTATGGGAAAGTCCATAATCCTGGTCAGCCATACTTTCTTGTCTTATTTTATTGCTAATACTTTAGGCAGATTAGGTACATATATTTTGTAATTTGATGTTGAAACGCATTTGTACACCAATTTGACACGCACAAACACACGTTTAAACAGACCTTCACGAATACCATACACACAGCACGCCTGTTAAAATACTAACAATACAAATGCAAATGTTTATTAACACTCAATAAAGGTTTTAAAAAAAAAAATTAGTCCACCTTGGACAATTCCTGCAAAGGCATTGCCTTTTTTTGGGGGGGGGGGGAATGATCAACACCTTGGTTTATGTTGCCCTGACCCGAAGCCTGAGTGTTTTGATTTGTTGCGGCCTTTTCTGGCGGCCTGTTCCCTCTCGGCCTTGCATTCATTTTGGTAAAATGCTGACTTGATGGCTCCCATGGAAGCAGTCAACACTGGACATTACGAACCACATCAGAGAACTTAGGTAACCAAACCAACCAACCAGCAGATTCCACAGAATTAACTCCGTCTAAGGACACTTGCACACACAAGGTTAATGCTGTTATGTTATATATGAAAGAAAAATATAACGAATAAAGAGCAATCAAATTGAAAAAAAAAAAAAAAAATCTTAGACATAACACACGCACTCAGCAAAATGAACAAAGACAAGACACCAGGACCGGACGGCTTGACTGTATAATTCTACCAACATTTCTTTCCTATCTTAGGTGGCCCTCTTCTTAAAGTATATCAAGACGCCTTTGACAAAGAACAACTACCAGACAGTTGCAACATGTCGTACATAACACTTATACCTAAAAACAACACAAACAAGACACAGATGAAAAATTACAGACCCATATCTCTACTCAACACAGACTATAAAATACTAACTAAAGCACTGACCCACAAACAGAGACCTTTTATGCCAACACTCATACACCCAGACCAACAATGCGGTGTACCACATACAAACATTCACCAGCATACACATTTTTCTAGAGACATCATCACATACATCCCTCTCGGCCTTGTATTCATTTTGACAAGGATGTCCTCTATCGCCGCTCCTATATGTGCTGGTTTTAGAACCACTACTAGAAGCAATCAGACAAGACACCAACATCACAGGCACGTTCATACCAGGCTGAGGAGAGCGGAAGTTGCTTTTATACGCAGACGACACCGCTTTCTTCCCCGCCAACATCACATCCGTTACAAATATACTCCACACCTTTACACAGTTTGGTAAGGGGAGTGGGGCAAAATTAAACATACAAAAATCACACATAATGGGTCTCGGTAAGTGGCGAAACAAAACAGACTTTCCTCCCGACTTAACAGCCACAGACAACATCAAACTATGTGGGATAACATTTCCTAACAACTCCCGACAGATACACGCACAGACATGGAAAACCTCACACAACAAATTATAGACATGCTGCACAGATACAAATATAAGATATCCACAATATTTGGTAGGAGCATCATAGTGAACACATTCATCATTCCCAAAATCATATATTTAGCCACAGTGCTAGATCCTCCTAAACAGACAATCACAGACATCAACAAACACATCAGACATTTCATCTTCGGCAGCACAATTCATTGTATACAACACAAGACTACTTCATACAGGACAAGAAACAAGGAGGAGATAGCACTGCAAGACATACACACAAAAATACAAGCACTTAGAATTCAACACATAGGACACATACTCAGTCAACCAGAACAGCACCCACTAGCACTCTATTACATAGAACTCAGACTGCAACACCTTAGAGAATACAACTCAATACACCACACCACTTTGGAACACCACCCGCATTCTACAAAACATGCATACAAGCACTTCAAGGAAACGAACATTTAATACATCAAACAACACACCAGGTTTACAAATACCTGATTAAACAACAAGCACCTCCACTACAACTCAGAATAAAAAGAGGGCAAAAATATTACATACAGGACTACACATGCACTTTCACTAATCTTCACAATTCACACATAAAACCCAAAGCCAGAGAAATTATGTACCGATTGATTTTTAGTATGACGCCCACTTCGGAACGACAAGCACACAGATCCAAACAAATAGCACCATGTCAACTCTGCAGACACAACATACAGGAAACGGAAGATCACATTTATTACACATGTCCAACAGTCCAAGCCGCACTAGACACATTAAGACAACTCATTGAAACATTCACTAAAAAGAAAACAGATATGTACAAAGCAATATTTTTAAACACTTCCTAAAACTACAAAAGACAACCACACGAGTGTGTTGACTGCACTGGCAGAATATAGGTATATGGTTTGGTCCTTTAGAAATGCAGCAAAGTACAATATTAAAACCTTTAGCTCACATATAATACTGCACGCGTTTCAAAATAAAATCACACAAATATTCACAAACACATTGACATAACGAAATAAAACCAGCTAATCAATTTACTCATTTGAATACCCATAATATGTATGAATGTGGACATGCACACATATATGTGTATGCTTGTATGGTAGAATGTAAAATATAGAATATGAATATACAGGTTTATCTTAGATGTTTATCATATAATACTGACACCCGATCGTCTTGACAGACAATAGCTGGTTTCTATGCAAGGCATAAATTTAAAATGTATAGCAGTTTGAACGGGAGTGTCCCAGACCAGTCCCTGCTGTGGAAATTTTAGTTTAGAACGTGTGATCCTCGCGACGCGAGCCTTGTGTGTGGCTTATTTTGTAAATACTTTGGAACACTTCTCACTAGGTGGTAACGAGCATTGGAGATCGCAGATAGTACACGCCGCAAATTCTTCCCCATGGGGATTTTTAATCACAGATCCACCTTTCTCCTCCCCCCAAACAACGTTAAAGAGAGATATATAGCTCCTCTGGCTTAGGGAAACAAAGGCTTTGTGGAAAACTGGCTGCGTGTCCTTTGTAAGCCCCGGCCACCGGCCTGATGTGTCTAGTGGCTGGGGGTCACTAGGCATTTTTGCATTCAACGGTTTAGCCTTTGCCTAAATTCAACACGATTTCCCAGCACGAATATAAACATGGTTGTAGAATACCAAAGGCCAACATGTATGGTATTTGTATATGGGTAGCCAAGTATGGGTAATTCGTGTAGGTATTTATGTAAATATAATTATTGCTTTGTGTTGATATACAGGTATTTATATTAATATATGCACATGGAAATCCCCCCCCCCCCCACAATTTAAATAGAATGAAAATGTAAAGGTTATTGCCCAAGATCACGGAAATCCATGTACTATCATCTACAGAAAGCAAGAGATAGATCAAGACAGAATGTGTGTTGTGTGTGTGTGTGTGTGTGTGTGTGTGTGTGTGTGTGAGAGAGAGAGAGAGAGAGAGAGAGAGAGAGAGAGAGAGAGAGAGAGAGAGAGAGAGAGAGAGAGAGATGGACAGGTGTAACATGCATTCCACTTGTGGAGATGGAAATGAAACGAGGAATGTGTGTTTACATGCACTATGCCATAAATGTCATATTATCATAACTGTATATGCATGTATTTGTTTTGATTAACTCATGTGACACATAACACTAACAAACGGCAACGCTCTGTAATATACACAAACAAAGAAACACACATTGCACCTTGTACATTGCTTTGTATGAAATAAACGTTTGAAAAAAAAAATAAAACAATAAATCTTCACACACACACAAAAAAAATAGACCATTAGTACAACATTCATTTTGATGCCACAATCACCACAAGCACGCAAGAGACCCCGAGTAAACAATATTTGGCAATTGAGCAGAATGTACAACACAGCATAAAGATAAGTAAAATAATAGACATGCAGGGTAACACACAAACAGACCCAGCACATATAACAGAGGCTTTAAATCAATACTACACACATCTATTTACAGCAGAAACAGTAGATACACAGATACAAGACAACTTTTTACGGTATAGTAAACAGTTGTCAGACGGAGACAAGGACATACTAGACGCTGAATTAACACTGACTGATATAACATGCGCACTCAGTAAAATGAACAAAGACAAAACACCAGGACCAGACGGCCTGACTGTAGAATTCTACCAACATTTCTTTCCTATCCTAGGTGGCCTTCTTCTTAAAGTATTTCAAGACGCCTTTGACAAACACAAACTACCAGATAGTTGCAACATGTCATACATAACACTAATACCTAAGGAAAATACAGATAAGACAAACATGAATAACTACAGACCCATATCGCTACCCAACACAGACTATAAAATACTTGCTAAAGCACTGACCAATAAATTGAGACCCTTTATGTCAACACTCATACACACAGACCAACAATGCGGGGTACCACATAGGAACATCCACCAGCATACGCATTTTATTAGAGACATCATCACATACACACAGGAGAAAGACTGTCAGGCTGCCCTTTTGTCCTTGGACCAGGAGAAGGCCTTTGATAGAATTTCCCACTCCTACATATATAAGACTTTAACACGCTGCAACTTGGGCCAGTACTTTAGGCAGTGGATAGAGATCTTATACCGGAGACCTAAGAGTAAGGTGTTGGTAAACCATGCGCTTACTGCTGGCTTCCGGCTCACAAAGTCGGTGAGACAAGGATGTCCCCTATCACCGCTGCTTTATGTGCTGACCCTGGAACCACTACTCGAAGCAATCAGACAGGACACGAACATCAAAGGCACTTTTATTCCTGGGGGAGGAGAGAGGAAGTTGCTCGCGTACGCGGGACGACACCGCTTTCTTCCCTATCAACAACAAATCCATCACAAATATACTCACAACTTTTACACATTTTGTAAGGGGAATGGAGCAAAATTAACATACACAAATCACACATAATGGGTCTCGGTAAGTGGCGGAACAAAGCAGATTTTCCTCCCGACTTAACAGCGACAGACAACATCAGACTTTATGGGATAACATTCCCTAACAACTCCGACAAATACATGCACATACATGGCAAAATCTCACACAACAAATTATAGACATGCTGCACAGATACAAGTATAAGACATCCACAATATTTGGTAGGAGCACTATAGTTAACACATTAATCATTCCCAAAAATTATATATTTAGTCACAGGTGCTAGACCCACCTAAACAGACAATCACAGACATCAACAAACACATCAGACGTATCATTCTTGGCAGCACAATCTATTGGCATACAACATAAGACACTCATACAGGACAAAATACAAGGGGGGGGGGGGAGGTTTGCACTACAAGACATACACACCAAAATACAAGCGCTTAGAATCCAAAACCCTAGGGCATTCCTTAAAACCCGAACAGCACCCACTAGACCCCTTTTTACATAGAACTCAGACTAACCACCTTTGAAGAATGCAACCAATTCCCACACCATTTTGGAACACTACCATCTTTCTACAAGACATGTAGCATTCACTTCAAGGACGCAGCATCTAATCACCAGACAACACGATTTACAATATTAGTCAAACGACAAGCCCCCCACTACGACTTAGAAAAAAAGGGACAAAAATACTAACACAAGACCACACATGACTTTTTTAATTTCAAACCCACATACACCCAAAGCCAGAGAAATTAGTATCGTTTTAAACTTTAACATGTCACCAATACGTAAAAACAATAGCACAAAGCAACTTTGCAGAATAACATACAGGAACTGAAGATCACATTTATTTTACATTTCCACAGTCCCAGCCGCACTAGAACACTGACACTCAAAGAAAAATTCACTAAAAGAAAACAGAGTATAAAGCAATCTTTTTAAAAACTATTCCCAAAAATACCAAGGACAACCACACGAAATTGCTAATTTCACTGCAGAATACAGGTACTAGTGTGGTTCTGTAGAAAAAGCAGCTTCATATAAATTTAAAAAGTACAATTTTTCTTTTAATACTGCACATTTTTCAAAACAAAAATTCACAAAATTCACAGACACACTGACATAATTGCACCCCTTCTAGGTACTGACACCCCACCCTTGCGACGCGTGTGGGCGGCGAGGGGAACTGTTTTGTGGCTCCACCTGGACACCAACTTTTCTTTTTTGGTATATATTAGTATGAGGGGATGGTCAGATGTTAAGAGTAAGGAAAGGATATTTTTAGGGGT
>JACEFZ010005197.1:17500-36409 GCA_014155875.1 Cepaea nemoralis | reverse complement strand
GCCATTCCACCCACGAAAAAAATTTCTTCTCACCTTACTAAATATTACCCGGGGGCGAGAGACAATGTGTGTTGCAGTGGTCTCCTCTAACAAACGGAATGCCGCTGTGACTGCTTCCACCTCCATTCTCATCCTGGAGGTCGTAGCATCATATCCCAGACCCTTCTTCTTTAAGAATCGCCCATTAGCCTTCGCAATGAAACCCTAACCACCCAGTCTATTTCTCACCACTGGCCCATCGATATAGATCACTATGTCACCTTGATGTGTGTTACTCTGGATCAGTTGTTGCACCACAAATTCTGTGCGGCCCGCTGCCCATTCTCTGCACTCATGACCCAATGTTACTATTACATTGTACCAGTCCGCCATGTCTTCCGGTACGTTAAGCCACTCTTTTTCACGGCTGATGGTCTCTAGATCACAGACCTAACTTATAGATATTTATGCATGTGCCATCCAGGACCTGCGTCGTCTTAGACTATGACCCTTGACCATATCCATGGCTTCATGCAGGGAGTGATCCCTATCTACAGCAACTCTCAGGTACCATGTGGGGTGAAGGATCTTATGCCAATCCGCACATTTCAACAGTCAAATCCATTTACAATGCACACAAGTTCCCAGCTTGGAGACAGCAGCAACTGCCTGAGATGATAGAAAACATTCCTGGCATTGAGAAAAAGAACACTCAGAATGAAACAGAAAGAAGAATAATCGCTCTAAACTACATAAAATAACATATCCCAAGTAGCAATTGGACCCATGCATGAATAGATGGATCAGCCAAAAATTAAATAGAAAATGAAGGAGTAGGAATTCTCCTAAAAAATGAGTTGGAAAAAAAAAAAAACACAGCCAGTGCCAACTGGAAAATTTTCAAGTAACTTCAAAGCAGAGGTAGAAGCTTTGAAAACTGCAGCAGAAATTCTCTTGATGGAGGAAAATAAAGAGAAGCATAATAGCTATCTTTACATATGCAAAGTCAACTGTCTCAATACTGAAGAGCAAAAACAGCACAGAATTAGCAGACCTAAGAGCAGCACTCCATGGACTATGACAGAAATAAAAAACAAAGTTGTAATACACTGAATCCCATCACATTGCAGTATACCTGGAAATGAAGAGGCTGACAGACTGGCAAAAGAGGGCGGACGACTACCCCAGCCTGACATAGACATTACCTATAATGAGACAAAGAGATTTATAAAAAGCACTTATAGAACCAAATGGGAATCAGAGCATCCAGGCCACCAGAAAAATGATGCCTATTACAAACTCGACCGAAGAGAACAAGTAGTAATCGTAGACTCCGCACAGGACATAACAGGCTGAAATATAACTTGTTCAATAAACTAAAGGAAGGAGATACCGATGAATATAATTGTGGACTGGTAAAATGACAGCTAAACATTTGTTGCAGGAGTGCCCAATATATGCAGAACAGAGATTGATATTTTGGCTCACACCTGCTTCATTTGAGGACAAGCTCTATGGAGATATCAACAAGCTCAATTTGACCGCAGCTTACTTTAACTACATACAGGTTGACATCTAAACGTGCATGAAGAAGTACTTAGACTGCCACACTTCACACCACAGGTATGTCGGTAGCAAAAGCGTCCCAGAGGCATGACATGGAATATTGCTTGGATAGCAAATCCATTACGTGGAAATTCCGAACCAAAAGCTCTTTGTGTAGGCATCATCAAAGGCGGAGAAAGTGTCCTAGTGGCAAGAAATGGAATAGTGCTTGGATAGCAAATCCATTATGTGGAAAGTCTGAATCGAAAGCTCACTGTGTGGATGTCACCTGCAGACTGCATTCTTCTGGTTTCCGGAGGAACAGCCTGTGGTGACTGGGAGGCCCAACATACGGAAGTGAGGCTTAGCAGCCATGTGCAGGACGTGACGATTCCTTGGGTGAGCCCAGTACCAGAGCGCTATGTGTCGGCTCTGCAAGTATGGAAGCCTCCTTGGATGGCTGAGAATGCCCATGGTCTGCCCCTGCCTTCCCTTGAGGCTGACCGTTATGTCTTCGGCTGTTCTAAACGGGCCAGCTTGGATGGGGGATAACACCACAACAGTGAGAGTCAAATGTCCTATGAAACCCCCCGGGAAGGTTAATCCTGTCAACAAATGCCCGCAGAAGTCGGATGTGTCTGCCTAACGGCGCAAGAACGCAGCTCTACTGTAAACAGGCACAACGCAATCACGTCCGGAACACACAAAAAAAAATTAACTCTCCGGATGAACGCAGCAGAAGAAGAAGATGCTTAACCGCCATTGTTGATAGCACCAGGATATTCCTCATGCATATAATGTTGGCGTGTCCTTTGTGCACTCCAGGATCACTTGCATGGCCGCATTTTGTTATGCGCTCCAACCTATCAAGCTGGCTCTTTGATACTGTCAGCAGCCCCAAAACATACTCAATGACAAAATTTATCAACTGCTGAAAGAGCCTATAAAGCATTCTCTGCTCTACCCCGTTTGCTGCCATCGCCCTCAATGCATTAAGTCTCCTACCGGTCTTCACTACCAAATATCCACATAAAACCTTAAAGGGTTTATAACATCCCCTGCGTACCTGCACCATTCAACCACCCTTGTTTACTGCTGTTGTAAGTCTTTAAGCCAAACTTTCCATGTCTCTGCCCTGTCTTTACACCAGCATTTTGACATGAGAAATGTGACGCTGTTTCTAGATCTGTTAAAAAGATCTGCAATAATATTCTCTGCAATTTATCTTTTTCAACCGTGGTGTTGAAAAGAGTTCTTAATACCTACACTGAGCCAATCATGATGTACGAAGGTGAATTCATGGACAATTAGCGGACAAGTGTGGAAGTGTGTGGCAATTGAGAAATTATGAGAATACCGTGTACGGATAGATAGAGTTATGAAGATTTACTTGAAAGAAGTTAATTCATAAAGAGAACGGGTTACTGCCATCAGAAGATGCCAGTCAACATTCTTTGAGAAGGAGAAAAGCTGGAGTATGTAGTCAACAAGAGAAAAGTTTAAGGAAAATGAGGCAATGGGAGACCAACGGAGAAGATGCTGGACAGTTTGACATCAAGGCATGGAGGAATATGAGTTTCATAAATTATTGGTAGTACATGAGACCGAAGACAGTGGACAGACATGATCACCATCGCCACACGGCATGAAATATTAGAAGAAGAAGATTGTTACATATGTAATTAACGTGTGAAATATGTGTGTCCGGAAGGGGCTACAATATAAGACGGGCGAGACTGCCTACCTAACTACAATATTAGTCCCTTACTTCATATGGGCCGGCTTCGTGGCTTAGAGGTTATGACTTTTCTCCGTAATCTCGTATACTCTCGTCGGTAACGTGATGACGGTGAGAATCAGCAGTTGTTCGAATCGCATCGGTAACTTACGGGGTATGTGAGCCGGCCGCTCATAAAGCAATGGCAAACTACTGAGCGTAATCTTGCCAGGAGATCAACATACAGCTGAAAGATGCTGGTGTTGACAGCGATGTCCTGTAAACGATATGCAAAAACAAAAAAAAAACAAAAAAAAACCCTCATATGGACAGCAATCACCTTCAGATTAATAAGACTGTGAGGGTAAAACCATGGGCAGCTGCTTTTGCGGCTGACTTAATCACAGGACTATCATTATGAGTAGGTGATTGACCTTAGCTATAACTTCTCCTTGAAGTTGAGCGGGGTAGGAGTAATGGTGAAATCGAATCGAATACCTACCTGCCCACCTGCCTACTTACCTACCTACATAATACCTACCTACCTACCTACCCACCTACCTACCTACCTACCTACCTACCCACCCACCTACCCAACCACCCACCTACCTACCTGCCTACCCACCTACCTACCCACCTACCTACCTACCGATTATTTACCCGGTGAACTCTGTAATGTGTTCGTTTTCGTCTACAAGTTCGGAGATCAGCATGGCCGAATGAATAAGAACGCATGTTCTTAAACTTCCAGTGTGCTGATGCCGAGGTAGCGGGTTCAACCCCTACATCGGTCAGTTGGACTAAAATGTTGATTTTTCGTCCTTGACTTGGTGACGTAAATTACAAGTACCTCAGAAGTCGCAGTAGGTTTGCCTAATGGCTAAGGACACTGGTAATAGAGAAAGCTAATCCCCACGCAAAAATCAGCCGTACGGACTATGTTAAAGTTCAAACAGGCCCACTACCCTTTTCTCATTTTTCCCCAACCGCCCATTTTCTTCCCCCCCCCCCCTCCCTGTACCTTCCCGTCACATCCCCTTGTAAGCTGATGTTTGATCCCGCTCCTAACGTGACTTTATGAATACTAACACTCAACGTTACCCACAACCACATTCAAGCACGTGCGCTGCTGACATCTTGACCGCAAACCTGAAACAAACATTGCAGACAGCAGCATCTCAGACAGCAACATCGCAGACAACAACTTCAAAGGCGCAACGGGCCTTCAAAAACCGCTAAATAACCACACGTGCTACAGGACAAAGCAAATTTACCTTAGCGATCAAACAATTTGCCTTCTTGCTAGCAAACATGAAGCCGTTCTCCTTTCTGTTATCGGCGTTTCTCTCCATGGCTGAAATATTTCTCTTTCTCCTGGGTTTCCACACAACAGAGGTAGTCAATATTTTTCAGGAGTGTAGACATATCCATCTCACTCACACGTAGATGTAGACGCATCCGTAGCCTAACTGTAACTATTGTGCACATAAACAGATCGACAAGAATCGCCTACATATTTAGATAAGGTACAAATACAGAGGCGCACGAGTCGACTGCGTATGTAGATAAATGCACATACACAAGTAGACATATGAAAGGCTTGGACAATCTACAGTATACCTGTCAAGCTGTGTTGTGTAAAAAAAAAAGGCATAACTGTTATATTATGTTATGTGTATACGTATGTATTTGTTTTATTCGCACACTGTGTCACTTAACACCAAAAAACGGCAACGTCCTGTGATATACACAAACAAAAGAAACACACATTACACCTTGTATGTACTCTCAAATACTTAGAGGCATGGACAATCTACAATATAGATACATGTACATATATATACTTAGACGCATGGGCAATCTACAACATAGATGCATGTGCACATATATACTTAGACGCATGAACAATCTACAAAATATATACATGTACACACACATACTTAGACGCATGGACAGTCTACAGTATAAATACATATACATACATACTTAGACGCATGGACAATCTACAATACAGATACATGCACACACATATTTAGACGCATGGAAAACCTACTAAATAGATACATATACACACACATACTCAGACAACCTACAATATAGATATATATATATATATATATATATATATATATATATATATATATATATATATATATATATATATATATATATATATATATATATATATATATATATATATACACACTTAGACGCATGGACAATCTACAATATAGATACATGTATAGACACATAAGACGCATGGACAATCTACAGATACATGTAAAGACACTTAGATGCACGGATAATCTACAATATAGATACTTATAAAGACACTTAGATGTGTGGACAATCTACAGTATAGATACTTGTATAGACCGTTAGACGAATAGGTAATCTACAATATAGATACATGAACAGATCTTAGACGCATGGACAATCTACAGATACATGTAAAGACACTTAGATGCATGGATAACCTACACTATAGATACACGTAAAGACACTTAGAAACAAGGCAATCTACAATATAGATACTTGTTTAGACACTTAGACAGATAGAAAATCTACAATATAGATACATAAACAGAACTTAGAAAATCTACAGATACACGTAAAGACACTTAGTCTCACGGACAATCTACAATATAGATATATAAACAGAACTTAGACGCATGGACAATCTACAATATAGATACATGTATAGACACTTAGACACATGGACAACCTACAGTATAGATACAGGCACACACACTTGGACGCATGCATAATCTACAAAAACAGATGAACATACACACACTTAGACGCATGCATGATCTACAAAAATAGATGCATGTTATAAAATAATAAAACACACTTAGACACATGCAAACACATATGGACGCAAGTCACGCACGATCTTAATTATATACACGAAACACACACACACACACACACACACACACACAAACAAACACACACAGGCATACACTCACACAAACGTGAATTACAATCAACGGTGAGTTGTGCAGATCCACACGCAGATCCACATTTATACACACTCACTCATCCACACATTCACACGAGTCACACCTTTAGTGGGTTACAAGAGAATGCAACATCGATTTATCGACAAAAATCCACCCCTTGTATTTTATGTAACACAAGGCAATGTTGAAAAAGAAACAACCAGAAACGAAAACAAGAACGGAAAAGGAAATGGAGTGCTAAAAAATGCACTTCTCAATCCTGCTTCGTGAGAGGGTATAAAAATAAAAACATTAGTCGCCATATTTGTAGCCCGTCGTCTGTTAATGGCATCCGAGAAATGAGAGAGATCTGGCGAAATGGAGGGAGCATCGCGGCTTTAAGCCAGCCCGGACTAGTTGCTATCCTTCGGAGGTCTAAGGCAATTTCCTTCCTTAATCTACCCATATTAATTCTCCGGGCTGTGCGGAGAAAGCAGTAACGGACTGCAGCTTACAACTCATCTCTACAGACAAATAGATGGACGTTTTATCCCCTGCTGCTGGCCAAGGTGGTCGTTCGTATGCATGGATGAAGTTCGGGGTGCCAAGACCTCGTGGTCGTTAAGCCTCGAGGATTTAGGCCGTGATTCTTTCGCAGGCCGTTAGAAATCCTCCTTGGAAACAGCAATGATTATAATTGAAATTAATGTCATCGGAGCGACCTGGTTGGGAACGTAATCTTGAGACGAACGCAATCAGAACCGGATTGTTCGCGCTTAGGTAAGACTATTTCCGCGTTTTACTGCTTACCTTGTTTTGCGGGGTTAAACTTAAGAATAGGAATACCCGAAGCAAGGATAACAACTCTAGTGGTTTCCCCGCAGGTTCTTGGTTTCTGTTAAGTTGTTTTAAGATCAAGAGGTATAGAGGCAGACGACGTGGAATCTGTCTCGGATTGTTTTAAGCTTATAGATTCATGAGGTATCGAAGATCCAGTGATGGACTTAATTCAAAGTGTGAATCCTTGGTTTCCATTGGGATCTCACTTTGAATCCTTAACTAAAATCTCGCGTAAAGCGGCGAGGGGATTCCGACAAGATTCCGCTGTTCTGTTAAATAATGGCGGGAAACCGTTTATTTACAGTCTGTCTGGTGAGTTTTAACCAACGTTCAGGTCCCATCAGATACTAAACTGTTATTAAGATTATAGGTGTTTTAATAGTGTTTTAATGCTTCCGGTTCATCATGACAGTTGGTGTTTTCTTTCTTTCTTTCTTTCTTTCTTTCTTTCTTTCTTTCTTTCTTTCTTTCTTTCTTTCTTTCTTTCTTTCTCTTATTCCTGTGTTCTGTTACCCTTCCTCCTCCTCCTCCTCCTTCTCCTTCTCTTCCTCCTCCTTACCCTCCTACTCCTCCTCCTCCTCCACCTTCTTCTTCTTCTTCTTCTTCTTCTTCTTCTTCTTCTTCTTCTTCTTCTTCTTCTTCTTCTTCTTCTTCTTCTTCTTCTTCTTCTTCTTCTTCTTCTTCTTCTTCAATCAATGTTTACTATGCGTCTATTCCAGCATGTGCGTAGATTTCCGCTTTCTAGTGCCGTGCCACTTGAGCCAACAGAGTCCGACTTTGACGGTTCCGGATTCCTCCGCCAATAACCAGATTGCCTTCCCGGATGTATGGGTTTTGGATTCCTCCTCCAATAGCCAAATTGCCGTTCCGGATGTATGGGTTCTGGCAGTCCAAAACATTATTGATTAAAGATATCACATGGTTTAATTAACCCATTCCTAATTGTTCATTTCCATTTTGGGTTTATGCAACAGATACGTGGGGGTTTCAAATGAAAACCTTAAAAGTGTGAGAAAATTAAAGTAGCCATGCCATTGTCTTCTAACCGGTCAAGGTTGTTGTAAAGGATGTCAAGAGTGTTAAGCACGTGACACAACGGTGCAGACGAATAAGATGACGTCAACATAACGCTTAAAGAGGGCCGCCATGTTTTTGACATGCACCAAAGAGCAGCAGCGTTCTGTTATCAGATTTGTTTAAACAATCAGTGAAGGGTGTCGGATATGTTGAAGAATCTCAAAGTGGTAGAGGAAAACTGAAGTTCCACTATCCACAATGTGATCCTGCCCGTTGTAATTATATTAGCCTTTAATGGCTCAATTGTTTGAATCCATAAATAGAGTCTCGGAGAACCAAGGAAGTCCCCAAGGCGAATAATAATAATAGTCTTGTGGATTGTCCCTGTCCCTCCTCTCTCAGCTAATTAATTAATATCCAGGGTATATTAATAAATGACAAGAATAAAGTAAACAATCAAAGAATTCTTCAACACTGACAGTGGAAATGAAATCTCTTCATATTTATTAAACACCAAACTGGGGTATTGGTTATTCTGTCAAAGAAATACTAATCTCTTCCAAAGGCCATGATATAAATATATAACATTAATGCCCCAAACATTCCTTCAACAAAATACCAACATAAATCTCAGTTCCCCAGCGGTTGAGTAATATACATATCTTTGTTGAGTTATACAATATAAGACCTGTATTAAACTCAAGTCCATTCACTATATGGGTCTATGGAACCCAGGTGTAAAGAATGTTCATTGCTACTAACATATTGAGTTATCAGAGTGAGTGTGGATCTGGTCTAGGTAGGTTGTTATTTGATTAGTTCTCCACTCAGGAGTACAAGTAAAGGTCCCCTATTATATCTAGGTTGATATCATTTTACCTCTCCTGAGTGGTTAGTTGAAACTCTTGCACGTAGTTTCTTTCATTATAGGATCACTCTTGGGGGGTACGTTTCAGGCATTGGCAGCACCTTTGGTAAGTATGACTTTCATGTCCTTTTCAGGACCCATCCCCCACTGGTCCAAGCCTGACACCCAGCTCGTGCCTGTGGCTCCTAGTAGCTGTCAGCATGCGACAGTGGCCACCCACCGGGCAACAGCTGTGAGAGGCTGGCTAAACCAGGCATGGGTAACCGATTTGGTGTCAAACCATGCGGTAAACCAGGGTATGCCAACCCAGCTATCAAGACAGGACTCGGAAGACTGCGCGGAAGAAATCATTCCTGATTCAACGGGCAAGACGGCGTTTACCTGCAAAGCGTTGTGGAACGTAATGAGCACGGCAAGGCACGTAGAGCGCCCTGGTCATCCACTGCACCTGTATTCGTCTCCAGTCGTCTCGATTTGTCTTGTCACTGGACTCAGATGGACTCAGGCGAGAGAGTGAGGTCGACGAATTGCGCAACTCTTCCTCACTTTAATCCAAGTCATCGCGCAAGTCATTCTTCATCCAACGTCATATATCACCTTCAAGCCCTGTGGCGATGGGCGAGCGGCGAAGCGGCAGGCGTGGGTACGCTAGCAGCCGTAGTCGCAGACCTGCACACAGGACGGCTCAGGCCATATGGTCGTCTTCTATTTTTGCAGGGAAGATACTCGCCAGAATTCTTCTCAATCGCCTCACAGCCCATCTCGATCAAGGTCTTCTTCCTGAGAGTCAATGTGGCTTCAGAAAAGAACGTGGAACTGTTGACATGATTTTCGCTGCAAGGCAGTTGCAAGAGAAATGTCAGGAACAGAACTGCGAAATGTTCTCCACTTTCATTGACCTTACCAAGGCTTTTGATACAGTCAGCAGAGAAGGACTGTGGAAGATATGGCAAAATATGGCTGTCCACGAAAGTTTGTCCAAATAGTGCGGCTATTTCATGATGGCATGCAGGCAAGAGTACAAGAAAATGGTGAACTGTCTGAACCCTTTCCTGTCACCAATGGAGTGAAGCAAGGATGTGTCCTGGCACCAACACTGTTCAGCCTCATGTTTTCAGCCATGTTGATGAATGCCTTCGAGAACGACGACATTGGAATAGACATCAACTACCGTATGGATGGAAAGTTATTCAATCTCAGAAGGCTGAAAGCTAAAACCAAAATTAACAGCGACACCGTCAGAGAGCTCCTGTTTGCTGATGATTGCGCTCTATACGCCAACTCAGAGGCGGACATGCAACATAATGTTTCAGCTTTCTCACATGCCTGTGCCAACTTTGGGCTCAATATCAACTTGGAGAAAACTGTAGTTATGTACCAGCCAGCTCCAGGGAATAATCACACTGTGCCGAATATCAAAGTGAATGATCATAGACTAAGTGTTGTGGACAAATTCACCTATCTTGGCAGCACTGTGTCACAAGCTGTCACAATTGATGACGAAGTGAATGCAAGAATCTCCAAGGCCAGTGCGGCCTTTGGCAGACTGTACAAGAATGTATGGGACAGAACTGAAATAAGCCTGCAAACAAAGCTGAAAGTCTACAAAGCAGTTGTATTATCCACACATTGCTATATGCTTGTGAAACCTGGACTGTTTATCAGCGACACGCTAGGAAATTAAACCACTTCCACACAGTCTGCCTAAGGAAGCTACTGAAGATTAAATGGCAAGACAAGATTCCAGACACTGAAGTCCTAGAAAGAGCGTCCATGCCCAGTATCCACACTATACTGATGAAGAATCAGATTCACTGGGCTGGTCACTTGACTCGCATGCCAGATCACAGGCTTCCTAAACGAAATTTTTACAGCGAACTGCGTTGTAGTAAACGCTCCCAAGGTGGCCAGAGGAAACGCTTTAAAGACACTCTGAAAATCTCGCTGAATGCTTTTGGAATTCATCATGACACCTGGGAGGCTGCTGCTAAAGACCGTAATTCGTGGCGTGCATCATTATATAAGGGTGCAGTCATATGTGAGGCAACCAGGACTGCAAGAGCTGTGAAGAAAAGGCAGGACAGAAAAACCACCGCAGGAAATCCTCCTCCAGAAACGTCAAGCATTCTTTGCTCACATTGTCAAAGAACATTTCGAGCCAAAATAGGCCTTATCAGCCATCTTAGAACCCACGGCTCCATACCTTCAATCCCACTGGATGAAATGAATGGTCATCATCATTTTTGATGGACAAACAACAGGATCACTCTAGCCAGGTGCTCCCCTCAAGAGTCAGGTCTGGATCTAGATAGATCTATCAAGTACCTGAAATTCCAGCATCAAACACATATCTACTTATATCATCAATACATATATACTATTGACCCCAGATAAAAATAAACAAGGGGGAAAGAGGGTTTTAGTGTCCCCAACGTTATCAACCCGATAGCTGGTTCCTCTCTATTAAATCTTCCATTACAGGACGCTCAAGATTTAGACTCCCAGATAAGCAGTGTCATCTTCGCCCATGCTTGTCACCCATGGTCTTCAGTTTTAGTAATACCTTGGTCAATTCGGAATTTGATAACCATGTTCACCCTTTCTCTTTGTACATAATTATTTTCCATGTATATATATATATATATATATATATATATATATATATATATATATATATATATATATATATATATATATATATATATATATATATATATATATATATATACTAGCTGACCCGGCCCGGCTTCGCCCAGGCCCTGGAGGGGATCTATCTATCTATCAGTCTGTCTGTCTGCTTGTTTGTCTGTCTGTCTGGCTGACCCGGCCCGGCTTCACCCAGTCCCTGGTGGGGAGCATCTCATTTAATTCATATAAGTAGTCATATAAGCTCTCCCGTTCCCGACTATCTGTCTGTCTGTCTATCTGTCTGTCTGTCTGTCTGACCGGGCCCGGCTTCACCCAGTCCCTGGTGGGGAGCATCTCATTTAATTCATATACGTAGTCATATAAGCTCTCCCGTTCCCGACTATCTGTTTGTCTGTCTATCTGTCTGTTGTCTGTCCCGGCCCGGCTTCACCCAGTCCCTGGTGGGGAGCATCTAATTTAATTCATATACGTAGTCATATAAGCTCTCCCGTTCCCGACTGTCTGTCTGTCTATCTGTCTGTCTGACCCGGCCCGGCTTCACCCAGTCCCTGGTGGGGAGCATGTCATCTAATTCATATAAGTAGTCAAATAAGCTTCCGTTCCCGACTATCTGTCTATCTATCTGACCCGGCGTGGTTTCGCCCAGCTCCTGGCGCACAGTAACTTAAAAGAATGTCCTTCCACACACCATTCAATGAAAACTGTAGAAAAAGATGGGTTACAATGTTATGCATTATGCATTATTTTTATGAAAACTTTGAAAATGCCTTAAAGATTATATCATTATTTATTATAACTCATATGCCTGAAAATAACTATAGACAAAGAGTTTAACAATAGTGCAAGTAAGTCCAACAATATGACTATAAAGTATATAGAAATGTTATTAAAAGTTATGCCCCTTGAAATAACTTTTCTAGAGTGAAGTCCCCCTGCTATATAGACATTATATAATGAAAATGGAAAAGTAAATGTTATTAAATAAGTAGAAGATTTTACATTAAGAAATTATTATAGTCGGTTGCACAGGAATGAAAGGAAGACGTGTAGAAAATTTCATCTCAATCGGATGTACCGTTATCGAACGCATCCAATACATAAATACCCACAAACACACAACATACACTCTGTTTTATATATATATATATATATATATATATATATATATATATATATATATATATATATATATATATATATATATATATATATATATATATATAGGAATGATTATAGATTGAGTGAAGATAAGAGACATACAGAGGATGAGTATGATCAATCAATCAATAACCTGAATATATATATTCCTTCCATCTAAAAGAAAAAACCTCACACATAAGAGTCTTAATTCATTCCTAAATGCAATCAGTATTTACTTATTAATAATATAAGTGCATCATGGCATCATCTCCTGTATAACATGCAGGTAGATTCTTCCCAATCAAATGCTTTGAGGAAGAGCATTTTCTTTCCTCTTCAACATGTAGGTATATGCCTTTACCTTTCTCATCAATAAGATTCATCATCATCATACATCAAACAAATGTCAAAACCATATAATTGTAACATGAGTGATAAGGAATACAGATTGGCGTCATGCAGAGAAGCACACTAAATTATTAATTAGTGCATGTGTACCTCTGGTAGACACTATGTCTCAAATTGCATCAGGTTATTGATTGATTGATCATACTCATCCTCTGTATGTCTCTTATCTTCACTCAATCTACAATCATTCCTCATCAATCACAACATATTTTCATGGATGATGAACAGGCATATTTGTGTGACTCACAATCCATAAGTTAAAAGATAAATTCATATATTTAACACCAATGAAGTCACAATTGAATCACCACATGAATGTTTCCATAGAACACACATGATTTTATGATAACACATAGGGAACTATTTAACATTTAATGTGCCCATGTACTGTTTCCAGGACGAATTACACTAATTCCTCCTACTAGTGATTGCACATTTAAGGTAGTTCCTTACTACTAAACTAAGGATTCTAACCTTCTAAATCCTAAGTTAATCACAAACTCCTAAATCACTTCTGACTTAGCTTAACTGCTTAAGGAGTACAATGCACAACTTAGGCACAATGCTTAGGCTTCCATAGAAACTGCATAACTAGAAGAAAACCTTCACTATGGCTTAACCTAGTGCACAGAGCATCCATGAATTATGGCATCTGAATATAGGGCTTATCTCTCCTGAATTAAGTTCTTAAGGACTAACCACATTTTTACAACACACCACCTTACCATTTTCTGGGAACGTAGAATAACTACCTTAATATTACAGTGTGCTTACCTTCCACATAGTTGCATGTCTTCTTCAAGCATAACGAAATCAGGTTTCAGGATGCAGACTTAGGCCTTGATTTTCCCAGTTCTCTGACTGCTTAATAGGTACTTTTCACTCGTTTTCTCTATTAAGTTGTTTAAACTTCAGATATTGTTACGTAGAGGATATCAGGCCGCCAGTTCTAGTGGGCCGTCTCCTGCTGAAGGATTTTAATTCTGACACACACTGCACTTTTTCCAGTCTTTCGCCATTTTTATTCCAGCCCGCCCTGGCTTGGACTCTGACGTAATGACCGATGGAATAGCTCCTTTATGGCTATAATTATAATAGTGTCGTTTCAATTCTAAATCAGTGCTCCGTTTTCAAATTCGGATGATGCAAATTTCATCTTTCGTCTTAACTATCGGCGTTAATTCCTTTCTTCAAATTTGCATTTGAGTATGATGGTGGTGGTTGTTTGCACTGTTGCTAACTGGAGGGTAGTGCAGGTAAACTTAAACAGCGATGTGGTGATTTGCAAGAGGTATACTACAAAGGATAAACCTATAGAAATTCATAGGCGAATGAAGGTTCAGTAATGGGATGCATGCCTGTCAGTCAAGCATGTGAATGAGTGAAATAGGGAGTTTCAAGATGGTGCGACTTCAGACAGGCACACCGAGAAGTGACCATAGAGTGGTTACACACGCGACCAATATAATTTGTTTCAATAGGAATCCAAGGACTATCGGCACTAGAGGACAGACATTGAATAAGGTGGTGACTACACCGTAAAATGATACATGCTGTCTTTACTTTTTCAGAATATATTCACCCCCCCCCCCCCCCCCCACACACACACACACTCACACAAAACAAGAAAACACTTAAGGTTGTCACCTGAAGCCCTCGCGTATTAGTAATGCTACGTAAAACTTGATCTGAAAAGCCCACATTTTCTTCGTTAGTGATTGCGAAATGGTCCATAACTCAAATACATTTGTTGGTCCAGGAAAGATGCGTGTCCTCGGGCATTTTACGTTTACTTGTTTCCTGGCGTTGTCTTGTTTTATTAGCTCACTTCGAACTCAAGCGTAGTCTATTCACGTGCTCCTATAGGGTGTATTTTTAATGACTGTGCAGTGTTTGAAAATATTGCCGGTCCAAGTTTTGTATCTACCTATTATGCTTCATGAACTTTACAGAGGGTGAATACAAAACTTGGACTGGCAATATCTTCAATATCTTCGACAATTATTTGCGTGTGGATTAGCTTCCCCTATTACCAGTGTCCCTCGACATCAGGCTAACCCACTCACACTTCTGAGGTACTTGTAATTTACGTTCCCACGTCATTGACGAGAAGTCAACATTTTAGTCCAGTTGACCGGTGTAGGGGTTGAACTCGCTACCTCAGCATCAGTAAACCTGAAATTTAAGAGCGAGTGCTGTTATCCATTCAGCCATGCTGGCCTCCATTAGGTAATGTTATATGTCATATTTCATTTTTATTATAAAACAATTACATAAGCATGCATGACGCCAAACGCAAAGCATTCCAAACATCAAAGGGAAATAACTCTCTAACCACTGTCAACGAACAATTGTCTCCCATTTCTATCGGCTTGAAAGAAATATTTGAAATTTGTGAACACGGCCTCCCATAAGGGTTCCTCCCGAAGTCAAGGTAAACACAAAATATGAAGACAACTTTGATCGCAACGCTATGCGAACTAAAGCGATCTTCTATGCTTCGAGAATGTTCCTCATTGTTGATGATTGATCAGGTTTTCACAACAGTGAGTCCTAAACTGTACGACTCATTCTACTTCTTTTGTCAAATGCTTATGCTACAAAGCTTCGGGGAGAGGAGGTGGGTGTAATGTTATTTGTCACTTGTCTTGTTACTTGTGCTAATGTCATATTCAGTTTCTTCAAGGTCTCTTTTATTCCATCAAGTCGGCTCTTCCTGGGTCGTCATCTCGCTTTGTTAAAGTTAATTACATATCCTTAACAGGAAGGCGCGGTCAACTCCAACATTATTTTACTGTTATTTCTCGGCAAGTTTATGTTAAGTAGTTACAATAGCTTTGTGAAGGGCCTGCACTCATACTATTGTAAGAAAACCAGCGTAAAGCGATATACTTCCAAGTCACCTGCAGCTGCGTCACGAACGTGGCATGCGGGATTACGAATTGCGTTCGTAACCTCATCGCTTGTATCCCGATAAAATTAGAGATGGTGTAAGACATAAAAGCAAGATATTTCAGCCACATTAAAATACTTTAATAGACTCATAACAGTTACAGTATTGCTTTGTTGATCCGGCAGCTTCTTCAGGTTGTTCCAGATGGTGTTATCTTTCCTCTGGGCTAAACTAGGCAGAGCGAAAGAGGGATCATGCTGCATGGTCAACACATGGTCTCTAAATATATGAAACATATCAGTATTAGATGTACTGGCTAGAAGCTTGTCTGCCGACTTGGTGGTCGGGAGTTCGAGTTTGCATAGACGTGGATCTGAACTCACAGGTCGACCCAGCCTATATAGTACCAGTAATTGTTTGGGAAAGTGAAGGCGGCTGTCCTGATATTGACCCAATCACTCCAGATTGGTCTATAAAGATATGGAGTTAAAAACCATATACACATTATGGCATTATAGGTTAAAACCATATACCTAATATGGCACCAGGATTCTTTGCTTAGTTTACTGACACACATGAAAAAGGGGGGGGGGGGGGCTGAGTGGTCTCGAGGTATGGTGTCCGCCTCGAGTGCTGGAGGTCCCGGGTATAGGCCCCGGTGAGGACCGGGATTTATTTAAAAAATCCACCTGGACTCCCAGTAATAGAATTTCCCCTGGTCTCTGGGTAGTGAGATCGGACGCCCGTGTGTATTGTTGCGCACGAAAAAAATCCCTTGGCAGTTGGAAATCGAAAAAGAGTAGCCTAACTGCGCTGCCCGGGCAAAATTTCGAGTTAAAAATCTACCCAAGTATTTCAGGATCCTCGCCGATGCAACGGAGTTCGTGCATTGAGCTGAGTTTCTCCAAACTCAGGTTTGAGTTAGAAGGAAAAGGAGCAGTCATGGTTTAAACCGTGATGTTGATCCAACGACTAAACGACTAAACTAAACTAAACACATGAAAAGGATAGTGGAGGCGAAATGTGAAGACAGGCGAGAAAGAGTTAGACAGCGATACAAGTGGTAAGATGACGACAATAGCAATCTGTCAGAGTGTACAACTGGGTCGAGAGACAACGAAGTGCTAGATATCCACTGAAGTAACATCTTCATCGTGGAAACGGTGATTTACTTATTTATTTATTTATTTATTTATTTATTTATTTATGTTTTTAATTCATGGGTATGGGATATCCACTCAGTCATACCTTCACTGCGGAAACTTGTGATTGATTGATTGATTATTAGATTGACGTCAATGGGTGTGTAAATTTATTCACATTATTTGCCAAACTTGTTTATTGTAATTGAAATTGTTTGACAAGAAACCAGCAATTCGTTCTCTTAATGTTCATGTCATTGTACATTTTGAGATCATTGAAAACAAAAGTATACCGGATATGGTATATGGTGCGAGACTCATGTATTTATAGACCAGTCTGCAATCGCTGGGCAATGTGGTTAGCTTCACACATGCCGCCTTTACTTCTACGAAATTTCCTGGGTATCCAGTATGGACTTACTGGACCTGGCAGTTAAGGAACATTAAAAAAAAAAAAAAATCCATCTCGATTCCCATTCGAACTCAAACCCACCGGGTCGTCAAGCTAGCTTCTAGCCACTATACCACCGTGACTACCTTCATTGAGAATCCCTGGTTGAAAGAATCAGGTTAAAAACAGGGAGATAATCCACGGAAGAGGAGAAGAATAGTAACGGGACTTGGCTGTCGATGTTCTTTTATTCTTGGCCACCATTTTTGTAATTCTATAAAATATCACGAATGGACTTGAAATGACTTTGTGAAATTCTTTCTTGAATAGTTTTGCTGGGTCAGTTCGTCGGAGGGCTGTGTTTGAAGATGTTTGGGAGTCTTTGATTCGCAGCGTGTTTAAGAAGTTCAAAGAGGCAAGTAGTTGAAGTTCTTTCATTGAATGAGGACTATGTGTGCCTGTATTCAACATCTTGTGTCGTCACCACTACACCACCGAAATCATCGCCATTTGGGAGTCTCGGTGGCAGCCTGCCTGGCGCTACGAAGGCCGTGGGTTCGATTCCGGGCTACATCGTTCGGTTCACGAGTGTAATTTTCTCGGAGACTCCTGCGGTCGTCGCTGGAGCTACGGAGTTCGTGCTTTGTATGACGGTTTGGGCAGGCCGTCATGCGGAAAGAGACAGAGCCATATGGGATAACACTCGGTGCACTGAAATCGATCATCTTGTCTTTTAAACCCTTTAAAAAAAAAAATTAATTGCATTACACTACCACCACCACTACCACTACCACCACCACGATCACGTTAGTGGTGATACTATCAATCATAACTTCGCCATTGTCGTAATTGATAGAGACAATGTGTTTCGTCGAGCTTTTTGCTTTCGTTCGCTTTGATTTCAAGCGTACTTCTAGTAGCAATGGACTGAATTTTGCTTGCCTAATAGCTTTCCCGCCGGCTTCGTGGCTTAGAGGTTATGACTTTTCTCCGTAATCTCGTATACTCTCGTCAGGTAACGTGATGACGGTTCAAATCAGCAGTGGTTCGAATCGCATCGGTAACTTACGGGGTATGTGAGCCGGCCGCTCAGAAAAGCAATGGCAAACTACTGAGCGTAATCTTGCCAAGAGATCAACATACAGCTGAAAGATGCTGGTGTTGACATCTAAGTCCTGTAAAAGGATATGCTAAAAAAAAAATAATTTTTGTCTAACTAACCAGTGTAGAGGTTGAACCCCCTACCACAGCATCAGCACATCGGATGTTAAAGAACGAGCGCTCTTATCCATTCGTCTCGTTCGACCGTTTACACACAAAATGAACGAATAGTAAAGTTGCAGAAGCCATTGATATTCGCCTAACCAAACCAGCT
>JACEFZ010005197.1:0-12500 GCA_014155875.1 Cepaea nemoralis | reverse complement strand
TAACTGGTCTAGGATCGAAGCTCCGACAGGCGGACAGTCAGAGCATTTCTCTGCTGATCCGACATCTTCTGCAGCTTGTCTTGTTGTGGAGTAAACTAGCCGAGAGAGGGCTCATGCTGCATGGGTAATACATGGTCTCTAAATTCAACCCAGGCTTTGTGTTATGGAGAGATAACCTAATTTACAAACTATCGTCTGTCATGACGGCAAGGTGCCACTCATATAATAATAATCTTATAGACAGATGGAGAGACAGACAGACGGCCTAACGGACGGATGGGCGGACGGATGGATGGATGGACGACTGAATGGATGGATGCATGGATGGATATGTTGTTGCATAGATGGATGGATCGATGGATAGATCGACCGACCGACCAACCGACCCATCGACCCACCAGCCATCGACATACCCACCGACCGACAGACCCACCAACCGACCCAACGACCCACTCACCGACAGACACCGTACTGGCTACATGAGATCCACTATTATCTCACACAAAGCTCTAAAGTACGGACAGAATATCGGATCCTAACCTTCTCTGATAAGTGCATAGAAAGACAGAAAGTCCCGTAAGCATCATTATTATCATCAAAACTGCCTTGTAAAACAAGTATTTTGCAGAACCTCGATTTCATCATAGCCTGAGAGAAACACTGGGACACTTCACCAGCTAATTTACCACATTTGTTTTATTCAAGCCAAGGGTATCTTTAAAGTCCTTTGCCCTGAGTCGTTTGTGTATCCCCCTGCCTCTTCTCCACCGAACCATGTTATCCATTAATGTTCTTTCTAAGCAGCCGTGATGGCTGATGTAACCAAAGTATATTTTGATTTCTAAGACGTTACATCTAACGACTGTGGAAATCTGGTTTCTGAGGAGAATTACAAGAATACCATGGAAAGATAGAAACACCAATGACTGAGTCCTACAAGAAGCAAATGAAAACCGTAAACTGATTAAGAGAATTTAGACGTATACAGTCAAGATATTTTTCGATAGTTATGAGAAGAAATAAACTGGAGGACTTTGTAACAATTGATCAGTTTTAAGGGGAAAGAACTAAGGAAAAACAGAGAGAAAAATATCTAGATGAATTGGTCACATGGCATAATCGAGACAAATACACATTGCCGATCCAAGACTCTGATGATGGTGTGAGATGACCGCCCATGCTTGTCTGCATTGCACATGATGATGATGATGATGACACGTTAAACACCAATCAACAGTTAAAAATAATAAAGCCGTAGGCCAGTACTGTCGCGGTTCAGGCAAATTTGCAAATCGAAAAAAGAAGTCTTCACACACAAGAGAAGTAAAGGGAGAGATATGACCCCTTTACAGGCTTTAGGGCGCATTGGAAATACGATCTTCCTGATTCTTCTTCTTCTTCTTCTTCCGCCCTCCATCCCCTATTTTTGTTGATGTTTACAGCTCGTATACGTTTACCGATTAGTTTCGAATTATTCTATTCAGATACATAGCTTTTATATTCTCTCAAAGAGATCTGCATTGGTGATTCTGTCATACTATTTTATTCGTTCTATTTTGTGCAAGCACATATTAGTGAGTGTCTGTAGTTTATTTGTAATTGTTGCAGCTGTTCTCAATGTCCCCGGTCCATACATATCATTCATGTAGGAAAAGGAGATTAGTAAAGCTATCAAACTTCTATAGGATGGAAAAGCTGCTGATCTAGATGGCATAACATGAGAGAACATTCAACACCTCAACTGAAATATTGCTTATATTATTTAGTAGAATCAGACAGGTGTGACAGATATCTGGTAAAGCTACGAAAGAAAGGGGATCCACAGCTGTGTGAACAACATAGAAGACTGACGTTACCGTCAGTTCCAGGGAACATATTAAGCAGGATCATTCTAGAGAATGAATGATTGTAGCAGCAACGGGTCGTCCCCATTATGCTCCGTTCCTGTGCCAGTGAATATCACACAAAATGCTCCCCACTGCCCAATGTGAAAAGTGGAAAAGACAGGAGTCTCAACAAACAACAGCCCGCACAGATACACTGTGCATAATGCTGCCGCCAGAATGTCAACACACCAGTCCCCCACGAAACACCCAATTCATCTCTGATGGAATCGGCAGTCATTTTCCTATCTGGATGTTTCCTAGATGTTCACCCACAGTCCACGAAAATACAGTTCATCACCGACGGCAGTGGCAGTCAACCAGAAGCCCAGCAGCCACGCATTTCTGCATAAGGCAAAGACCGGTCAACTCTGGGACATAGCCACCTGCCATGGCTCCGAACATGCAGTCACGTTAAAAAAAACCCAACTTGGGCAGATTCAAAAGGACTTCACACGAAACCCACAGCTCACAGTGTCGCGCCACGCACTCACTCAGTAGCAGGGCGACGGAACCATCAAGCCTCCTTAGTCGCCTCTTATTATTAATATGTTTAGCCGTTCTCCAAATTTCTTATCCATACAGCAGTACCGATTTAACATTAAAATTAAATATGCTAAGGTTAGTGCTAGAGCCTAATTTCTGTTGATTTCCACAAATTTTCTAGTGCTATATTAAAGCTCCTCTGACCTCGTGTATTCTTAATCTGATATCTGAATTTGTTCCACTATCTTTGTTTGTATTGCTGCGTAAAAAGCATTCCTCCTCTGGAAGTGAGGTCTGGGCAAGAGAGATATTCGCCAACATTTGCTTGATTTATTCTCGTTATCTTACTCTTTCCTTTCTACATTTTTAAACCTAATTGTTGTGATGTCCCATCAAATGTGTTTAATTTATTATTAGGTATATGGTGCTATACCCATATTATTATAAACCAATCAGCGCAGAGTCTGTGATTGGGTCAGTGTCATGCCGTCTGTCTTTACTTCCCAAAACATTTCCTAGAACCAATTTTCGACTGGGTCGATCTGGAAGATCTGGTCAATGTAAAAAAAAAGAAAAGGATAGATAGATACAACGGATTCGAACCATTGACGATTTGGCCAGCGGGCGACAATAATAACAAATTTACATTATTAGTGGGCGGTGTTATCTGGCGATAGCATTTCTGCTATACTTTAAAAATGTCGGCAACACAACACTTCAGCAGTTTAAAATAAAATTTTTGCATATCCTTTACAGGAAATCGCTGTCAACATCAGCATCTTTCAGCTGATTGTTGATTTCTTTGCAAGATTACACTCAGTAGTTTGCCATTGCTTTCTGAGCGGCTGGCTCAGTTATCCCGCAAGTCACCAGTGCGGGTAGAACCGCTTCCAATTCTCGTGCGCTGCGAGACCCTGCGTGGATAAACGGCATTACGGAGAAAGTCGTTTAACCCCTCGGGCCAGAGAGACTGGCCTTCAGCAGTTACCCCAACGATTTCTCAGGTAACGGGAAATGTCAGTCAGTCAGTACCCAAAAAAAAAGACGTAACGCCTCTGGGGGTTTTTAGTTCCCGCTCCCGAGCTATTCACGAGTACAAAAGCAATCAAACAGTGCACATTTTAAATGAACCTTGCTTGAATACAACGCCAGGCTGTTAGAACTGATACTTGGAAAGAAAGCCCTCGGCGCGTGGCTCGGTTAACGAAAACTTTAAATTGCGTAAATTGTACTCCAGTGGGCTATTGCGTGTCATGAGTCGCGAGGTTTCTCGTGAGTCGCAAGTCTTCTGTGGCAGATTTTAGATAACTTACGACCGATGGGTAGCCGAGGCATGTACTGACAGATGATACACGCAGTTTGTAGTTTGTAAGGCAAGACAGCATCATCATCATCATCATCTTCAAATGCGATTCCGAGCAGCTCACATATAAAATGGTTCACAACTATCCCATTCTCTCTCTCTCTCCCCCCCCCCTTTTCCCCTCCTCATTCTAACCCCTCCCCCACCCCCACCGTGATCTTGACAAATTGAACAGCAGATCGACTACCGCGACACACCGCCAGTCCCTCGAACATTGTCTTTCTCTGCCTATCTCTGTCTTAAATGCCTCCATCTTCCCGGTTGTCGTAAGTGCTCAAGTTTTTATTTCAAGTGCATATATCAGATTTGCCTATTGAAGAACTCTGCACCTCGTATATTTATGTTACCATTATTATGTTAATGATTATTTTGCGGGATGACAGAGTCACCAAAGTAGATTTCATGGAGAGAATTAAACAACACCAATGAATCAAGAGGCGAAGAAATGACGTAGGCCATGGGTTGGATCCACAGTATGACAACCCGAGGATAGCATAACTAGACACTCTCATGTCTGGAAACCACAAGGCGAACGAAATAGCGGGAGACCTAACAACAGACGCAGAAGAGAATTACAGAGATGAATAATATGGGGAGGACTTGGAGGGAACTGCAGGAGATAGCTAAAGATAGATCGGCTTGGCATGGCTTGGTTGAGGGACAATGTCTTAGAGGAGGGTGACGAGTAAAAGAAGAAGAAGAAGAAGACGAAGAAGAAGAACAAGAACAAGAACAAGAAGAACAAGAACAAGAAGAAACAGAAGAAGAAGCCACATTATTAGTGAGAGGTTAACCCGGGGTATTGCAGGCAATAAAGATATATCTGATGCACAATGAACAGTAGTCAAACTTGCAAATGCAGCCACAATGAGGGGATTGGGATATTCGCTGCGTCGGTTGGTTGTAGTTGTAATCAGGCTTTGATCTGTCTCCAGTCCCTGGGGGTTAAGTCCGAGATTCTTGTTCCCTGTTTTTACCCCTTTTCAAATAAAGTTTCGTTTAGCAGAGTAGCTACGTGTTTGTCAGACTCACAATTTACTGCAGCACTACAATTTCATCGATGTTTCCTTCTTCTTATGTCTCCTCGTCCTTGTACTTCTCTTCGCACTTCTTCCTCCCCTCTACTTCTTCTTTCTCCTCCTCCTGCTTCATCAACCTCTTCTCCCTACCCCTCCTCTTTAAAAAAAACAACTTGTTTTACACACCTCGGCTTATATTGCAGTAAGGGTATGCAGGGAGAGGCTATTCTAAACATCGAGGTGAAGTATTCTATTTCCTATTTCGCTACAGAGCCTTCAAAGAAGAATTTACGAAGTACTGTCTCCAATCTATACTTGTGCCATTTAGCCTGGACAGTTTCCGCTGTCTTCAATTGCCAAATATCCAGGAATTGTCAGCTCTCGCAATGTGCACGCGTGCAGTCCTAGTTTATTCCCGCTGGTTCGATAAGAAAGCAAATATAGTACATGTCCCTTTAACACGACTTAGTGGCAACTGGTACAACAGAGATTAAGAGCAGAGTAGGGCAAGCAAAAGCCGCATTTCAGAAAATGAAGAGTATCTTATGCAATAGGTCATTATCACTTAATGTAAGGAAGAGAGTGCTGAAATGCTATATAGAACCAGTTTTGCTGTATGGCAATAAATTTGGAATGTAAATGAATAAATTAAGAAGAAATCAGAAGTCAACTGGATTCTTGGGATGAATGTTGCGAATTCCTTGGACTGCCAGAGTAACTAACAATGATTGCCTGAAACAGGCTAATGAAACTAGAACATTATATACCACAATAAGAAAGAGACAAACAGCTTTCTTCGGTCATGTGATGAGAAGAGAGGCATTGGAAAAAAACGTGACAACTGGAAAGATCGAGGGGCAGAGAGGCAGAGACAGACCAAGAGAAATGATGCTGGGTAGATTGATACGGTGGCACAGAGAAATTTTATCAGCCGAGTTGATCCAGAACACTAAAGACCGAGATCTGTGGAGAGACATGAACGCCTAGGCCAGCTCGCAGGGCACTTGATGATGATGAGTGGCATTGGGTATATGGTGCTAGACTCATATTTTAATACTAGTCTCTCCTCTTTGGATGATATGTTCAATACCCCAGCGGCCGCCTTGACTTCCCAAGACATATCCTGGTAGCCATTTGAGACTGGGCTGACCTGGGAGTAAATGCCATTATTACAAATCCCCCGCTTCTCCCCCCCCCCTCCGCCCCCCACCGACATATTCGGATATGAATCCATGACCTAGGCACCGAGTCTAGCCAACTCGCTACAGATACCGTTACACCACTTAATTAACAATGATCTAATAATTAACAGTCAATCTGGGTTTCGACCTAAATATTCTTGCCATAGTGCTCTAACAAATATGACCGATAACTGGCACTTAAACATCAACAACGGTAGAATTTGTGGAGCGGTGTTTGTAGACTTTAAAAAAGCTTTTGATATGGTAGATCACGATATTTTAATTAGAAAACTAAAGCAAATGAAGATCAAGTACCAACATGGTGAACATAATTACGTCATTTCTATCCGACAGGACAACAAGTCGTGTCCTTCAACACTGTCTATCAAGACCCACACAGCTTAATATTGGTGTGCCTTAGGGCTCAATACTAGGTCCGCTGCTTTTTGCAGTTTATATTAATGATCTTCCTTTATATATCAATACAACTTGTGATCTATTCGCAGACGACTGTACTATATATACTAGTCAAGAAAACCGTAGTGAATTAGAGAATTCTTTACAAAAGGAACTTGATAATCTTACTAGATGGAGCAATGAAAACCGCATGCAAATTAACATCGACAAAACCAAATCCATGCTAATAACGACCAGACAAAAACTACAGACACTAGCCATAACTGGATCACCGCTCGAACTCCGCATGGGCACGTTACCTATAGTTAATGTGACTGAACATAAAACACTAGGGCTTTTAATAGACAGCCATTTGAACTGGAGCTCTCATGTTCACGTTCTTACCAAGAAAATAGCACAAAAAGTTTACCAACTTGCTAAAATTCATCACTTCCTGGACGAAAGCACACGAAAAATATTCTATACATGCTATATCCAATCATATCTCGATTACTGTTCCACAGTTTGGGATGGTTGCCCTAAATCTAATTTAAAACGATTATGTTCTCTACAAAACCGCGCTATTCGTCTGGTTTCTGACATAAAGCACGTTGAAAGTAATAATTTGTACAGTCATCTTAGACTTCTACCACTACAAAAGCGCTTCCTTTTCAACAAAGCCAAATTAGTGAATAAAATTATATCTCAAAATACCCCAGAGTATCTTCTGCCGCTGATTCAATCTAATGCAATGAACAGCAAGCGCCTAAATTTGTTACATGTCTCAAAGCCTAGATTGGACCTATACAAAACATGTTTCGCCTATTCTGGTGCTCACTTATGGAATGATCTGCCTCCAGATCTGAAAACTCCAATGAGTCCCTACACATTTAACCGAAAACTCTTTCAATACTTAATCCATACCGACTATATGCCACCATAATTCATTTACTGGTATAATTGTTCAGTATAATTGTTCATTATAATTGTTTAACTATAATTGTTCACTATATATGTGTGTGCGTGAGGGAGCGAGAGAGAGAGAGAGAGAGAGAGAGAGAGAGAGAGAGAGAGAGAGAGAGAGAGAGAGAGAGAGAGAGAAAGTGGGTGTCAGTGAGAGGGAGAGAGTGAATGCGTGTGTGCGCACGTGCATGCGTGTGTGTGGAGAGAGTGATTGAGCGAGAAATGGTGGGGGAATGTGTCAGTGCATGCATTCGTACGTGTATGTGTGAGAGTGAGTGAGGGAGTGTATGCATGCGTTCATGTGCATGCGTTCATGTGTATGTGTGAGAGAGTGTGTTTGAGAGAGTGTGTGTGTGAAGGATTGTGTGTTAGAGAGTGAGACAGTGGGAGAGTTGATGTGTTAGTGTGTGTGTGTGTGAGCGCGCGCATGCGTGTGAGTGTGTATATGAAAGAATACACAGAGAGAGAGAGAGAGAGAGAGAGAGAGAGAGAGAGAGAGAGAGAGAGAGAGAGAGAGAGAGAGAGAGAAAGAGAGAGCTGAGCAGATGCATGTCATGTAACACGCATGTTATGTAACACGCATCTTATGTAACACGCAAATCCATATGTTTGTGTATTCTCATCTGTCATATTATCAGTTAAATACCATTTGATTTTATCATGCATAATATAAACTCATGTTCATTACTGTAGTTTGAGTGAGTGAGTCAGTGAGTGTGAATGAGAGACAGAACGAGTGAGCGTGAGAGTGAATGAGTGAGCGGGAGAGTGAATGAGTGAACGGGAAAGTGAATGAGTGAGCGGGAGAGTGAATGAGTGAGCGTGAGAGTGAATGAGCGGGAGAGTGAATGCGTGAGAGTGAATGAATGAGCGGAAGAGTGAATGTGTGAGCGTGAGAGTGAATGTGTGTGTGTGTGTGTGTGTGTGTGAGAGAGAGAGAGAGAGAGAGAGAGAGAGAGAGAGAGAGAGAGAGAGAGAGAGAGAGAGAGAGAGAGAGAGAGAGAGAGCATCACTATTTTTACGTCACATACATTTTATGTACACATTTTTCTCCATGTTTAACATTTTTATGAGACTGCTCATGGCAAGTGTCAGTGTATGTGTGTGAGTAAAGTGTGGGAGTTTGTTCATACTAGTTTCAATACTAACGTGAGACATTTTGTATGTGTCTAGATGTGAGGAAGTGTGAGTGTATGTGGAGGATGTGTGTGTGTGGGGATATGTGTGGGTGGGGGTTGTGTGGGTGGGGGTGTGTGGGTGGGGGTATGCATTTGGATGGGTTGGGGTGTGTGGGTTTTGGTGGGTAGTGGTATTTGTGGGTGTTGGTGGGATGTGTGGGGGTGAAAGTAGGGGTGTTGGAATGGGTGTGGGGGATGTGTGTATGGGTGGAGGATATGTGTATGGGACGGATGCAGGGGATGTGTGTTTATGTGGGTGGAGATGTGTGGATGGTTTGAGGAAGTATGTGTGGGAGGCGGGGTTGTGTGGGTAGGGGATTGTGTTGGGTGGATTTGGGATGGAAGGGCGGGTGGGGAGAAGTGTATGGTGTGTGGGTTTGAGATATGTGTGCGGTGTGTTGGTGGGGGATGTGTGAATGATGTGTGGGTGGAGGATATGTTTGTGGTGGTATGGGTGGAGGATAGTGTGTGGTGTGGGGGATGTGTGTGGGGAATGTGCGTATGGGTGGGGTATATGTGTGGGTGAGCAGGGGATTGTGGTGGTTGGGGGAAGTATGTGGGGGAGTGTGGGTGGGAGATGTGTGTGTGTGGATGGGGAATGTGTGGGTGGGGGTGTGTGAGTGGCTTAGGGATGTGTAGGTGGGTGAGGGAGTTGTATGTGTCGGGGTGGGATGTGTGAGTGGGTGGAGGATGTGTGTGGGGGTAGGGGTATTGTGATCGAGAGATGTTTGGTTGAGAGTGGGTGGGTGGGGGGTTTGGGTGCGTAGTGGAGGATGTATGCGTGAGTGAGTGTGTGTTGGTGGACGGGTAGGGAATGCGTGTGTGGGTGGGGAGAGGTGTGTGGTGTGTTGGTTGGTGATATTATGTGGGTGAGGTATGTGTGTGTGGGTGGGGGATTTTTGTGGTGTGTGAGTGGGGGTATGTGGGGTGGATGGGTAAGGGTATCTGTGTGGGTGTGGGTGGGAATATTGTGTGGTATCTGGGTGGGTGATATGTGTGTGGTGGGGATGTGTTGGTGAGGGATATGTGTGTGTGTGGTGCGTGGGTTGGGAATAGTGCGTGGTAGGGGGTGTATGTGATGTGCGGGTGGGGGATTGTGTGGTGGGGGATTAGGTTAAGGCATGTGTGGGTGGGTAGAAGTTGTATGTGTGGGTGGTGGGGTGTGTGTGAGTGGATTGGGGATGTATGGGTGGTTAGGGAGATGTGTGTGTGTGTGTGTGGGGGGGGGGGTAGGGACATGTCAGTTGGTGGGGATGTGTGTGTATGGTTTGGGGATGTGTGAGTGGATGTGCGATGTGTGGGTTGGTGGGGGATTGTGTGTGTGGGTGGGGAATATGTTGCCGATGGAGATGTGGCTGGGGGATGGGGAGAGGATGTGTGGGGTAGGATGTGGATGGGCGTGGGATGTGTGGGTTGGTGGGGGAATGTTTGTGGGTGGCGAGTGTGTTTTGATTGGGGGATCAGGTGAGGGCAGTGTGTGTGGGTGGGGGATGTGCGGGAGGGGGATGGGTCGGTTGGTGGGGTATGTATGTGTCGCTTGGTGTGCGTGTGTGTGGGTAGGTGGGGGTGTTGTGTGGGTGGGGTGATGTATGGATAGGTGGGAGATGGGCCTCATAACATGGTAATTAGCCTTGTTTATGTTTACAACATTCATTTCACAATGTTTATTTTTCCTCCTATGTAAATGTATAATGCTCTTGATGAACGAAAGACGAGTGATTGGAAGGGCCGAATGTAAGACGGGCCTGCGCGCCCAATTTGTGACCCTAATAAAGTTGATTTGATTTGATTTGACTGCATGGTCTGATCAGATTGAACGTAAAATCCACTACCCAAAAGTAAAGGGGTATGTGTCATTTAAACATGGAATCGAATGATCAAATCAGCCAGAAAGCCACCAAAACCTGGTCAAGACGACTACCACTTTATGGACAGGCCAGAACGAATCATTATTCTGCGCCTCAGAACAGGACGCAATAGATTACGCGACCATGTGTATACAAAATTCAAGATTGGTAAATCAGCCATGTGCACATGTGGATTGGCGTCGCAGACAGCAGAGCACATTCTTCAAGACTGCCGAAATTACGACATATCTAGGCAAACCTTCTGGCATAGAGAAACAACAGTGGAAGATAAACTCTAAGGACCACTGGGTGCACTAACAATAGACAGTTGAATTCATACAAGAGACAACATTTCAGATGTAGAGACATTTCAAGCGAATAAAAAAAAAGTAAAAGAAACATTGAATCCAGAAACTAATATGCCCGTTTTATGTTAAACACTAGGCCAAAGGGCAATCTATATTTAAAACAGCTTAACGGTAATTTTAAATTTCTGTATTTTTTTGAAACTTTTCTAAGGCATCTTTTACCTCTTTTCTTTCTTCTAACATATTCTGAACAAGGCAAATCAATATAAACACACAGAAGGCCCCAAAAATATGTTGCACCATTTGTTGCCTGGCATGTTTTCTTCTTTTATTTTTAATTCCCTCGATTTGAGCTCAAGCCTAGTCCATCACATGCTACTACTTCTAGTAAACTAGACTGAATTTTGCGTGTGGATTAGCTTTCCCTATTAACAGTGTCCCTCGCCATCAGGTGAACCCACTCCGACTTCTGAAGCACTTGTAATTTACGTCACAAAATCAAGTTCGAGAAGGCAGAATTTTAGTCCAACTGTCTGGTGTAGGGATTGAATCCGCTACATATACATATATACCACTATATATACATGAATTATACTGGAATTCTTAAAACATATTGTTAATGATAATGTTCGAATGTCCAGCATTTGTTATCCTCACTGTAAACGCAAACTGAAAATGAAATATTTCTGTCTACATTAAATTGGTCGCAATCGCTTAATTGCCAGCGCCTCTGTAAATTTGAGCTATAGTTTTCTGTTCCTTAAATACAATAATGTACAGTCCTTGTCTTATTTTGTATAAGTGTCATACCCCCTACACACTACACCTTCCCAGATTTGTTGAGTTGGACGTCCTGCACCGAGGCCTCATTGCCAGAGCACAAGAGATACAGAAATATGATGGCACATCACAACCTGCGTTTCTGAAATAAGTAGCAACATATTTGGTTTTCAAATTTTTATTTTCTCTTCATTTTTCTGATTTTTTTTCCGCATCTTTTTATTCTTCTTAACCCATTCTTATGCCTTGATTTATTAACTGGAAGGTCTTCTCTGTTTAGTTAGTGTAGTTAGTTTTCTCTGTCTTCTATGTGATTATATGTTGTGTTTTTGTTTGCTGATGAAGGCTAGTCGTCACAACGTTCTGCGTTCTTCGTAATTGTGCTCTGTAAAGCTGCATTACTTTGTGTTATTTTGTATAGTTTACTATGAAACACGGAGGACAGACAGTTGTGTCACCAGAGCACATGTTGTGAAATGATTACTCCCCGTTGGCCTTACAAATGTCGCTCACACTACCGGAAGCGGAAACAGAATCCGCGACCTGCCGCTGGAGTGCTCATTGTTTGTAATCGGGTTAATTCCAGCAGAGGATTTGATCCTTTGCCCTTTTCATTCACTGGTGAGATAATTTATACATTCAGCTTGTCACGCCATTGTGCATTGGGAAGATGGGTTGTAAGAGAGAGAGAGAGAGAGAGAGAGAGAGAGAGAGAGAGAGAGAGAGAGAGAGAGAGAGAGAGAGAGAGAAAGAGAGAGAGAGAGAGAGAGGTGGGGAGTTGGAGACAGGGAGGAAAGAAATAGAGAGAGAGGAGAGAGAGAGAAAGAGAGGAGAGAGAGAGGCGGAGAGAGTGATAGAAAGAGAAAGAGAGGTAGGGGTAAGAAAAAGAAAGATTAGAGAAAAACAGAGATCTTGAGACCGAGAGTGAAAGAGAGAGAGAGAGAGAGAGAGAGAGAGAGAGAGAGAGAGAGAGAGAGAGAGAGAGAGAGAGAGAGAGAGAGAGAGAGAAACGAGAGAAAATACACAGAGAAAAAAAGAAAGTGCAAAAGAGACGAAAATGAGAAAGAAAGAAACAGACAGATAGAGAAAGATAGAG
>JACEFZ010005196.1:840000-928517 GCA_014155875.1 Cepaea nemoralis | reverse complement strand
GCATGAAGGGTATAATCAAGTTTGATGGCTCAACTTCAGAAGAGTTTGAAATCAAGAGTGGAGTAAAGCAAGGCTGTGTGCTAGCACCCACCTTCTTTGGGATATACTTTTCACTTCTACTGAAATATGCCTTTCGTGATCAGGATGATGGTATATACATTCACTCACGCTCAGATGGTGGCCTCTATAATGCTCAGAGATTGAAGGCCAAAACCAAAATTAGCAGGGTACTAATCAGAGAGTTGCTTTTTGCGGATGATGCTGCGATTACGACCCACCCTGAGGAAGAATTACAACATCTACTATCAGCATTCTCCGATGCTTGTTCTGAATTTGGTTTAACAATTAACAAAAAGAAGACACAGATTATGTCACAAGGTGCACATGGTATACCATCAATCTTTATTGACGACGCCGAACTGGAGATAGTAGACCATTTTACATATCTAGGATCAGAGGTAAATAGCAAATTATCCCTCGATCAGGAAATCAACATCAGCATTGGCAAGGCAGCAACAACAATGAACATGTTAGCAAAAAGAGTCTGGGAGAACAGGAAGCTTACTGCCAAAACAAAAGTCCTCGTCTACCAAGCCTGTGTCCTTAGTACTCTTCTTTATGGCAGTGAAACCTGGACAACTTACTCACGCCAAGAGAAACGTTTAAACAGCTTTCATATGCGGTGCCTGCGAAGAATACTTGGTATTAAGTGGCAAGACAAAATCACAAATACTGAAGTATTGGAAAGATCAGGTTGTGTGACGGTGTATTCCATGCTCAGTCTTCGTAGACTTAGATGGATAGGACACGTTAGGAGGATGGATGATGGTAGAATACCAAAGGACATCTTTTTTGGTGAATTACAGACGGGTAGGAGATCTCAGGGTCGGCCTCTACTACGATACAAAGATGTGTGTAAGCGGGACATGATTGATACAGGCATTGATAATGCACATTGGGAGCACGTCGCCGCTGAACGTATTGCATGGAGGGCGACTATCAGAAACGGAATAAAGACAAAGGAGAAAATGATTGCAGATAAAGCACACACAGAGCGTGAGAGACGTAATATGGTGCAAAATGGTGAAAATGACCATGTTTTCACATGCACCTACTGTGGGCAAACATTTGCAGCAAGAATTGGCCTTACCAGCCACACTCGCGACCGCCATGGATCGTAGTTATTAAGCCTTTTTAAAGCACAATGTACCAAACTATCGTTTGTCAAGACGGAAAGGTGCCAATGAATGATATACTTTATAGTCATATTGTTGGACTTACTTGCACTATTGTTAAACTCTTTGTCTATAGTTATTTTCAGGCATATAAGTTATAATAAATAATGATATAATCTTTAAGGCATTTTCAAAGTTTTCATAAAAATAATGCATAATGCATAACATTGTAACCCATCTTTTTCTGCTTAAAGAACTTATCAACTGTCATGTAGTGATTAAAAACAGTTTTCATTAAAAATAATGAATGGTGTGTGGAAGGACATTCTTTTAAGTTACTGTGCGCCAGGAGCTGGGGGAAACCACGCCGGGTCAGATAGATAGACAGACAGACAGATAGTCGAGAACGGAAGCTTATTTGACTACTTATATGAATTAAATGGCATGCTCCCCACCAGGGACTGGGTGAAGCCGGGCCGGGTCAGACAGACAGACAGATAGACAGACAGACAGTCGGGAACGGGAGAGCTTATATGACTACGTATATGAATTAAATGAGATGCTCCCCACCAGGGACTGGGTGAAGCCGGGCCGGGTCAGACAGACAGACAGATAGACAGACAGACAGATAGTCGGGAACGGGAGAGCTTATATGACTACTTATATGAATTAAATGAGATGCTACCCACCAGGGACTGGGTGAAGCCGGGCCGGGTCAGCCAGACAGACAGACAGACAAACAAGCAGACAGACAGACTGATAGATAGATAGATCCCCTCCAGGGCCTGGGCGAAGCCGGGCCGGGTCAGCTAGTCTATATATATATAAAACAGAGTGTATGTGGCTTTGTGTGTTTGTGTGTATTGGATGCGTTCGATAACGGTACATCTGATTGAGATGAAATTTTCTACACGTCTTCCTTTCATTCCTGTGCAACCGACTATAATAGTTTCTTAGTGTAAAATCTTCTACTTCTTTAATAACATTTACTTTTTCATTTTTCATTATATAATTTCTATATAGCAGGGGGACTTCACTCTAGAAAAGTTATTTCAAGGGGCATAACTTTTAATAACATTTCTATACACTTTATGGTCATATTGTTGGACTTACTTGCACTATTGTTAAACTCTTTGTCTATAGTTATTTTCAGGCATATAAGTTATAATAAATAATGATATAATCTTTAAGGCATTTTCAAAGTTTTCATAAAAATAATGCATAATGTATAACATTGTAACCCATCTTTTTCTGCTTAAAGAACTTATCAACTGTCATGTCGGTGGTTAAAATCAGTTTTTATTAAAAATAATGAATGGTGTGTGGAAGGACATTCTTTTAAGTTACTGTGCGCCAGGAGCTGGGCGAAACCACGCCGGGTCAGATAGATAGACAGACAGACAGATAGTCGGGAACGGAAGCTTATTTGACCACTTATATGAATTAAATTACATGCTCCCCACCAGGGACTGGGTGAAGCCGGGCCGGGTCAGACAGACAGACAGATAGACAGACAGACAGATAGTCGGGAACGGGAGAGCTTATATGACTACTTATATGAATTAAATGAGATGCTACCCACCAGGGACTGGGTGAAGCCGGGCCGGGTCAGCCAGACAGACAGACAGACAGACAAACAAGCAGACAGACAGACTGATAGATAGATAGATCCCCTCCAGGGCCTGGGCGAAGCCGGGCTGGGTCAGCTAGTCTATATATATAAAACAGAGTGTATGTGGCTTTGTGTGTTTGTGTGTATTGGATGCGTTCCATAACGGTACATCCGATTGAGATGAAATTTTCTACACGTCTTCCTTTCATTCCTGTGCAACCGACTATAATAGTTTCTTAGTGTAAAATCTTCTACTTATTTAATAGCATTTACTTTTTCATTTTTCATTATATAATTTCTATATAGCAGGGGGACTTCACTCTAGAAAAGTTATTTCAAGGGTCATAACTTTTAATAACATTTCTATATACTTTATAGTCATATTGTTGGATTTACTTGCACTATTGTTAAACTCTTTGTCTATAGTTATTTTCAGGCATATAAGTTATAATAAATAATGATATAATCTTTAAGGCATTTTCAAAGTTTTCATAAAAATAATGCATAATGCATAACATCTTTTCATCTTTTTCTGCTTAAAGAACTTATCAACTGTCACGTCGGTGATTAAAAACAGTTTTCATTAAAAATATTGAATGGTGTGCGGAAGGACATTCTTTTAAGTTACTGTGCGCCAGGAGCTGGGCGAAACCACGCCGGGTCAGATAGATAGACAGACAGACAGATAGTCGGGAACGGAAGCTTATTTGACTACTTATATGAATTAAATGAGATGCTCCCCACCAGGGACTGGGTGAAGCCGGGCCGGGACAGACAGACAGATAGACAGACAGACAAACAGATAGTCGGGAACGGGAGAGCTTATATGACTACGTATATGAATTAAATGAGATGCTCCCCACCAGGGACTGGGTGAAGCCGAGCCGGGTCAGACAGACAGACAGACAGATAGACAGACAGACATATAGTCGGGAACGGGAGAGCTTATATGACTACTTATATGAATTAAATGAGATGCTCCCCACCAGGGACTGGGTGAAGCCGGGCCGGGTCAGCCAGACAGACAGACAAACAAGCAGACAGACAGACTGATAGATAGATAGATCCCCTCCAGGGCCTGGGCGAAGCCGGGCCGGGTCAGCTAGTACTTAATAAGAAAGGAGCGACATACAATATGACATACAGAGGCTGGAGTGTCGCAGAAGTGACCAGTTTTTGTTTGCACTGTTTTCTAATGACTGCCGTTTCCATCGATGAAGAACTGAATTTTCGTAGAGGACATTTGTGTTGGCGTTCTGGTAAAGGTATTGTGGACAGTGAAGTGTTGTTGTTTTTTTTATTACATCTGTTCGAGGTTGTTTTGTTGCGTGAACTACATTTCGGAGAAAACATGGCGTGGCTGGTTAGAAAACATCTAGAAACGGAATAACAACATATAGAAATATGGAGACCTTGTAGGTTAACATCTGGTTGGGATAGTGACTGTCACTTCCATCAAGGATTAATGTTTCGTGGAGGACTTTTGTGGTGACATTCTGGTGGCAAAATTATGCATAGTGTGCCTGAGTAGGCATTTGTTTGTCGAGACTCCTGTCTTTTCCATTTTTCACATGGGACAGTGAGGAACATGTTATGTGATATTCACTGGCACAGGAACGGAGCATAATGGGACGACACGTTGCTGTGATGCTGGAACCGCGATTGAACTGAACTGTGAAACTGACTTTTCGCTTTCAAAATATCATAAATGTTTGGTTTGGAATTGCCGCATCCAATCAAGAGAATTGCTTTCAAATGTTCATCAGTCAATCTCGTTCGATGTGTTGACTTCACATACTTCATTTTTGAAAATTTTGCTCACAGCCATAAGTTGTTCCAAACACTGATGCCATACCAGCGGAAAATTCCTTCAGTTTCAGAAACTCAACATCAGGTAAGCAGCGGTAAAATTCAACAAGTTTTCCTTCTCTGTGCTTCTCTTTCAACAAATCATTTGCTTGCAAATCAATAGGCTCCAATTGTAGTTCAACTGGCACATAATCAAGGTTACAATCAAATGGATTCTGGAACAGAAGAATGTCAATCTCAAATCTGTCAAGATCTGAAAATCTCTCCAAAAAAATGCTTCTTCAAGTCACGAATAGTTTTTTCGGAAAATCGAGGGTGACATGTTTTGCAGTTGTAACGCAAAACTCTCCAAACCAGTGACAATGAGAAAAGTTTTCTCCTTCCATTTGTGATTCAAGCAATGACAGCTTTCTCCGAAATCTTTTGATGATTCTGTAGAGATCCCAGACGAGGTTATCCTTTCCTTGAAGTGATGTAGACCAAAAATGATAACTTTTACAGCCAGTTAGGATCTGAGAGCTGTGGATTACCTCTATCTTTTTTCAGTGAAGAAAACATATATTTCGCTTCGGATCTTGTAAAAACGAAATAGGATTTTATAGCAGCTGAGCCACCTCACTGATATGTGATAAGGCAAGTCACATAATTCAGAATCAACTTCTTCAATTGACTGTGACTGAGAGCATGTCCTCAAATGAAGTTCACAGCACAAAAGACTGGTTTCAGTACACAAGAAATATCTAAGTCTTTCTCACAGAGTGCTTGCTGGTGTATAATGTAGTGTTTGAATACAACGCCAGGAAACTGCAAATCTTCCAACTAAGTCCTGATAGCCCCGCCAGATTCTTTCTCACTCCAGCCATGCTTTTTCCTCCATCAACTGTAATACCTCGAAGCTGATTCCACTGAAGGTTATAGTCTTGCAAAATTGTTTGCACTTCAACGAAAATGTCTGTTCCAGTTGTTGTTCTATGCATCCTGCAAACGGATGCCAACTCTTCCGTTATCTAAAGTTCCAAATTGACACCACTAATGAACACGAGAAGCTGTGATGTGCTCGATAGATCAATAGACTCATCCAACCCCAGAGAATACCACAAGTTCCTAGCTTTCTCGCGTATATGTAGCACTATGTTCTCTACAAGTTCTTCTGTTCTTTGCACAACTGAACTTGCTGTAAGGCTAACAGTTCCAAACACACCGGCTCAGGACACAAGTCATTTGCTGCTCCCATCATACACTCTGTGATGAAGTTGTCATCAGTAAACGGTTTTTCCCGTTCTGCTATCTTAAGCACTATTTTGTAACTTGTACGAGTGACAGATTCATTTTCAGCAAACTTTCTCGTGAAGAGGTTTCCTTGTGTTTCTAAACCACGTTTCATGGACTCATATTTCTCAGAGAGTAACTTTCAAGAAAACTGTGAATATGTTAATGGATTTTTGTTTCATTGCGACGCCGAAGATTGTACTCTGTCAAAACGGCAACATTGTCACTGCATATTACGCAACTGGTTTTCTGGTCCTTTGTTTCTGCAAAGAAGTACTTTACTCCCCATTCTTCATTGAAAACACGACACTCAGCGTCAACTTTTCTTTTTTAAGTAGCCATAATGAAGGGTGAAGTAAACCGGGATCTAAAAAATGAAAAAGATATTGAATCACAAACATAATTAAAATTCTAATGAAACACAAGAAAGGCAGAGGACTATGGATCACTGGTGAAGCTACCACTCACCAAAGGTACATATACCTTTTATAGGTATCTTTGGTAATAGAATATATCTCATAATATAATTTGCAAACTATATAAATAGGGCCGGCCTAAATAAGCAGCCTAGAGCAGTTTTTTTTTTTTTTTAACCGGGGTTCAGCGAGTGGCAGCCAGTGGTCTGCCGAAACAGACCGCAATTGCCTAAAATGCAACATTTCTGCCCATTTGGTTTATTACATAAAGTAGGACAGACACTTAGATCATCACACAGAGTTCCTTGAGCAACGTAAACATGTGCGTAAGGATCTGCTCAAGCAGAAAGGTTGAAAAATACCGGCCTAGAGACCAGGTCGATTAACACCTTGACAGGGGAATTTTCTGAGCTGGGGATATTTTCGTAATAACACTATGCACAATCCACATATGCTATGTTTGCTACTTTATTGCCTCTATTCACACTTGCAATTCACTTACCTATCACTGTCAAACAAAGAAATCCTTCTTACATACCTTTAAAATGGATGGCAGGCAAAAAGTAAATAATTCTGGAGCGTCGGGCCTGTTGACAGCCTGTAGCATCTGGGGGTGGTAAAGATGCGTGTTTGTGTGTGTTGCTATGGAAACCATGGTAACGTCACAGCGTAGGCGGAGCTACCACGAGCTGGGGGCGGATTTGGGATGGCGCGAAATAAGTAAACATTACAATAAACAAGAAAATCTACATACAATAATTGAAAATTGAAAATAGTAAATATAAAGCACATAGCAGCCAGGAGATCCCCAGCGCGTGTGAATATCTCTTAGTATTCTAATCATAATATTTACATTTAAATTGTATCACAGCGTGTCGTGTTCCATACGTTTTATCAAGCAAATTCGAGTCGGCGGGCCTGATGAAATGACATCGCGGGCCGGATCCTGCCCGTGGGTCGTAATTTGATGATCCCCTGATCTAGAAGATGCAAACTTCAAACAAGCGCCTGCTGTAGTCGGATGTGCATAATAAGTAAGAATGTGACATACTCACCTCGAAAGAGGAACGGAGGAGAAGAAGAAGAATATACTATAGCCTTCCTTAGTAACGATTTACGCATGTAAATGGCGACATGGAGAGAGCTCAAGGCTAAAGGAGATAGCTTGACGCGGGTTGGTTCAGGTGTGCAAACTCCAATGTGGGATTAAAAAGCGGAAGAAGAACGTTCATGTGAAACTATAAGCAAACATGTCGATTTTATTATTATTAGCGCATATGAAGAGACATTAACACCTCTAAGAAAACATTTGGAAGGAAGACAGCAAGATAAAATTAATATGATTCAATATTAACAGTTGTTCGTCATGGCACGGAAGGAAGCCAACACATGACCTGATCTTCCATGCCAGCCGACAAGACACTTGATGATGATACCGCTTAACGTTTCGGCCACGCTGATTTCTACTGTTTATCAAACAGGGTGTTATTGAATGCAGTGGCAATGACACATCCGGTTTCGTTACTTACTTTCTCAGTATTTTTCCATTCCTGGCTTGGGGCAATTCCCAGATCAGGAAGTTGATGATAAACCAAAGCCCAACATACTTCAGATAATATAAATGGCGCTGTTGTTTTACTCGTGACATTGCTATGTTTTTATCTCTTTAAGCTGTCATTGTTAAATCACAGTGAAAATGTGCAGGTGTGTTATACTCGTGACAGTTGGCAGTTGCTGATTGAGATTGAGTTGACTGATTTCCATTTACTATTTAATTTAGATTGGAGATTGTCAAATTCAATTGTGATTTTAATTTTTATTATAGTTGTCTAGTATTACGTATTAGTTATTACTATTACTATAAAAATAGTAGTATAGTATACTTTGTTACACTTTGTAATTATAATGGCCAATTTTAATAATGCTATCCTATCTAAATTAAGTAATTAATAATTTTTAAGTCAGTGAAAATTGTGCAGATGTTTAGTTTAGTCACTAAACTGTTTGTGTTTAGACTAGAATTTATTCAATTTATAATAATTAATACAGCAGAACATTTCAGCGACTTTTCTAGTGGTAGAGGTAAGTATAAAGGTATGTGTTGTGAACCGTCACTAGTTCAATAATCAATAATTCAATTCATTTATGCAATATTTACTCACTGATTTAAACTTTAAAAACACTAGACAAACACGAATTGTAGGGCAGATTTTTTTTTTTTTTTTACAACATACGGTACAGACTTACAGAAAACAGTTCACGGAGGTTGTGTGTTCTCAGTCTGCAACTATTTTGTAAAGCTGCACTAGTAATTAGTAAATTTAAAATAGAAAAAACGTTAAATGTAGCCACAGTAGAGGCTAGAGCCTCCACATTATGTCTACACTCTACACTAAGTGTTTTTATACTGCTTACACTTTATTTATTTGTGTTTTAATATCCCATTCAACCCTCCTGGGTTATAACTGCCACTGGGATATTTATTATAGACTATACGTTGTATATATTGTTGAGCATTCCTTTTGTATGCAAGTTTTCACAGATATTGTTTTTTTAACATATAACTTATATTAATTTATAATGTATGATGTATAATAAGATTCTATCATATAATTGTGAATATTCATGATTATTATCATATATTATGTCATTTTGTGTATAATTTAACACAGATGTTCTTTTTTAACATATGCAATAATAATTTAAAAAGTATGTTGTATGAAGTTTTCACAATCATATAGATTATTTTTTATTGATTGTCATATTTTATATATAGTTAAGCATTCATTTTGTTTAAATATTTTAACGACTTCATTTTCTCATCTAGTGGTTTTTTTTATACGGTCACATCATTTGGATTTGCATCTTATTTAAACTTAAGGACTTAAACAATAGATATCGCACCAATTGTAGGGCAGCATTGTACAGTGCAGTTTTGAGATACAGACTTACAGAAAACAGAAGCTGCGTTTTCTGTAATTATATTTTGTTAAGACGTTTAAAAGAGTTTAAATACATAAGATCGACTTAATTGCACCGGGTTTCATATTCCAGACCACCCTGCTGAAAGAGACCAAGCCATATGGGATACAACCTGATGCAATGATGTCGGCTAGTGTTTTTGTTAATGTATTCATCATAATGTTTATTTACTAAAGGCAATATTAATTAGGGGGCTGCGTGATCTCGAGATATGGTGTCCACCTCGAGTGCTGGAGGTCCCGGGTTCAAGCCCCGGTGGGGACGGGATTTTTTCACGTGGACTTCTAGTAATAAAATTTACTCACGGTCTCTGGATAGTGAGATCGGATGCCTGTGTGTATTGTTGCACACGAAAAAAATCCCTTGGCGGCAGTTGGAAATTGAAAAAGAGTAGCCTAATGGCGCAGCCCTTGCAAAATTTTGAGTTAAACATCTACCCAAAGTATTTCAGGATCCTCGCCGGTGCTACGGAGTTCAGGCACTGAGCTGAGTTTCTCCAGACTCAGGTTTGAGTTAGGAGGAGAACGGAGCACTTATGGGTTGCACCAGTGTGCCGTTATGTTGATCCATCGACTATACTAAACAAAACTAGGCAATATTAATATTTTGATATATCTAACAAGTAGTCTGTGGTTCTCTCCACGTCGGTAACTTACGGGGTGTGTGAGCCGGTCGCTCAAAAAGCAATGGCAAACTACTGAGCGTAATCTTGCCAAGAAATCAACATACAGCTGAAAGATGCTGATGTTGACAGCTATGTCCTGTAAAGCATATGTGGAAAAAAAAAGTCTGTGATGAAGTGGTTAAGCTGACTGGCTTGCACTCCAAAAGTTCTGGGTTCGATTCTGGAGTATCATTCGGTTCACAGGTGTAATTTTCTCAGAGACTCTGGGGGTCATTGCTGGAGTTACAGAGTTCATTCTGCATGGGACACTTTCAGCAGGCCACCTTACAGAAAGAAACCAAACCATATGGGATAAAACCCAGTGCAATGAAATTGAATAGTACTTTTGTTATTTTACTCATCATAATATGTATTTACTAAAGGCAAATTCATATTTTCTTTTATCAAACAGAGTGTAGTGCACAAGAATGATCACACAAGAAAACAGAGATGAGCTTAAAGAGAAGGGGTACACAGTTGTCCCTGGAGTTCTGACAGAAGCCGAGTGTGATGATCACATTGCATCATATCAAAAATGGCTGAATACCTTTCCAACAGGAACATTTCCACAATGTAAATTTTCCCTCATCCAGAGATATCGCATTGGACACATGGAACCCACTTGGAGTGTGCGGTTGAAAACTTACCCAGTGTTTGCACAGGTATTTGAAATGTTTTTAACCAGGGCTTTTTTTTTTTTTTTGCGCTCGCTCGCTTTGAACTCAAGCGTAGTTCATATACACTACTTTTAGTAGTGCTGGACTAAATTTTATGTGTGGCTTAGCTTTCCCTATTAACAGTATCCCTCGCCATCAGGCAAACCCACTCCAACTTGTAATTTGCGTCCTCAAGTCAAGGACGATAGATCAACATTTTAGTGCAATCGTCCTGTGTAGGGGTTTAACCCCTACCTCGGCATCAGCACACCGAATGTTTAAGAACATGCATTCTTATCCATTCGGTCATGCTGACCTTAACAGGGTTTAATTTTCTTTACTTCAGATATGGTGTTGTTTGTCAATTGTTGCTGAGGACGACCATAGTATATTGTTCTTCTTTTTCCTTGTTCCATTTTCGAGGGGAATTTGTCACGTCTACTTGTGCACCTCAATTATCAGTGTGTCCATCTTCAGCATGCACTTGTGTGGGGTTTGCTTCCTCTAGACAGATTCCATCGTGGTAATGGGGGATCTTTCTACCCATTGGTTGCTTTGTTTTTCCTAATAGTGTTACCAGGGTGGTGGCTTCATGGCCTACTGTTTGTAATTTCCAACTGCCATGGGATTTGTAGCTAGCACACAAGACCTCCTGTTTTTTTCCCTTGTCCTAGAGGGCTAGATATCTTATCTCACTGCCCAAGAGATCGGAAACATGTAATATTATTAGACACCAATGGTTCATGATAAAATGTGTAGCCCTTTGCTGCAAATGAACCTTCTATCTCATGATCCTGAGACAGGTACCATAACTTCACAGCCACAACTTCCCCTAATGTGAATCTTTTATAGTGCAGACCTGATACGGCAAACTCACCTGGGACCCAAGAAAATAGTTCTTCTTATCAGAAATTCCTCTTATAAGAGTTCAAGTATATAGTAATGCATTTAAAATGTACAGCACAATATTATTATTCTTCACAACAGAAATTCGCCACATCAGAGATTACCTTAAGCGGTTTGCACTGTAAATTTGCGCGATGTTATCTCCCATGGATTACCGGTATGTTTTCTTGTTTTAATCCATAAAACATCTTACATTCAACATGTTTCTTGCAATTCATGTTTTATTTCAACAGCTCTGGGGAACTGAGAAACTACTGACCAGCATTGATGCTGTGGCCATTGGCCGTCCTCCAGAGAGTGGTCATGAGGAGTTTTGGAATCCAGACCAGTCGTGGCTTCATTGTGACCAGTCCGCTGACCGGGAGGGACTACACGCCTATCAGGGTTCTGTATACTTAGAAGCAGTGTGATGATGATGACTGGACGTTTGAGGTAATTGAGGGGTCCCATAAATACTTTGATGATTTTATGGAGAAATTGCAAAAGTTGCGCTGCGCCAAAGTTTCCAAAGAGGATTTACAGTGGTTCGCTGAAAGAGGATGCCATCGTAAACGGGTCCCTTGTCCAAAGGGGGGTTTGGTATTGTGGGACTCGCGACTTTTACATGCAAATGCCAGGCCGGTAGAAGGCCGAGCTCATCCAGAGAGATGGAGATATGCTGTGTTTGTGTGTATGACTCCCGCAGCGTGGGCATCCGAGAAAGATATAGAACTTAAAGTCGGGGCTTATAAAAATCTCCTCCTGACAGGGCATTGGGCATCGATGGGGATCAATGTTTTTTCATCCAAACTCTCAGAAGGAAGTGTTGAAGATGCCAACCCTCTTGAAAAGCTGCCGGATGTTGCAACATCTGAGCTAGCACAGAGATTAGCTGGAGTGCTATCCTATGAAGAAACGAATAAGGATAACGTTTCACAGTACATTCCAAAATACAGACAGGTTAACTGGGGATAAAAAGAAACACTTATCCTAACATAACTGTCCCTTCAATCATATATCTTGGACATGTAAAGAAGGCATACAACAGTAGCTTGCACAATGTATTGCCTGACATATTTCACTGCATCTTTTCAGGTACATACTGCAGAGTCATATATCGTTTGAAGTGAATACATGAATGAATCATATTTTTGCTATAATACATATGCTTTGTTTAAATTAATTAAGTGAATACGTCATTTTGAATTTGATGTGACAATTATGAGACAATCTGACCCTTTAAATCACAATATATTTAGAAGTCAAATTTGGTATTTCAATCAAATGTCTGTTATCTTTGCCAGGAAGTCATGGTGGCTAGCATGCTTGCTTGCCGGCCCATGGTCATATGTTCACATCCCATTTGAGGCAGGGATTTTTTTTTTCCAGTGACCTGGGTTGCCAGGTTGGGCAGCCAAAAATGGGTACCAGGAAATTTCCTTCAAAATAAAGTCAATCAGTGTAGTGAATACATCACCCATCAAGTGCCATTCTTTAAACAATGCATGGCTAGCGCCTTATAACCAATACGTTTCATGGCAAGAGAAGGAATCCTGTACTTTTTCCATATGCACAGTATTGCTCACAGCGTAACACTGGGTGCTTAACTTTTGTTTTAGCATCTTGGTCTATTAGGATGACACACACACACAAACACACACTCTCACAAAGTAAAGTACAGTACAGTAAATTACATTATAGTAAAGAATAGTACAGTACCATACATTAAAGTAAAGTACAGTACAACACAGTAAAGTACAGTACAATACAGTAGTAAAGTACACTACAATACAATAAAGTACAGTAGTAAAGTACAGTAAAAGACTATTTTACACGCCTTAAGGTTCATTAGTCATGTGTTGCTAGACCCATATTTGCATATGTGAGTCAGCACTCAGTGGCAAATGGGGTAAGTATCATGCCTGCCAATTTTACTCCCCAGCATATTTTCTGGTAGCAGTACAGGTTAGATTGACCTGTGACCCTAAGTAAAGTGTTTTACATCTGTCTCCATGGATGATTTGAACTCACTACTACTGAGCCATCAGAGAAGTGTTTTTTTAATAAAAGATGTGACCAGTGAGGTCATATAGTCTCCAAATATCATAATACCTTGTCCAGTATCCAATTGGGTTTTCCCAGAGGGTTGAACTGTGATAAGATTTGCTATACATTTCTTGTGGGTAGCTCTACTAACTTGGAGTCTTTACTTGGGGAACAGCTCGTTTGGCCTGCTCTTTTTTATTTCTAACTGCAGCAGGATTTTTAATGTGCACAAGTCCTCCAAGTATTTTGCCATTGTCTGAAAAGGTTAGAGGTTTGATCCATTATCCAAGGAGTATACTATCCTTTGTCTTATTTTGCTAAAATTAAAACAGTTCCACCTTGTCTAATTGAACGGATGCCGTAATATCTGATCTACTCTGCCGCCTACTGTTTTTATTTAAACAAAAGTAACTTTTGGTGTTTTTGTTTTTTGATTGCTCATTTTTAACTCAAGCATAGTCCACATATGCTACTACTACTACTAGTAGTTACTACTACTTGTGAGTGCATTGGACTGGTTTTTGTGTGTGGCTTAGCTTTTTCTCCGTGGCAAAGGAGTTACGTACAGTTTGTTTTCCACCATCTGGTTTTGGTTTAAAAACAATTACAAATGGTGTGACACAAATCAGAATGTTTTGATGAATCATCCATCACATTTTATTATTTTCCATATATGTAAACATTCCAAAATGACAGACTGAGTAAAATTTGTTCTGTCAGCAACTCAGTAGCAATGGCCTTATACATATTTATAATCTACATATTAACCTATAATGTAAATGCATACATTCATCATACCTATTTTTATAAGTTTCTTCATCCCCTGAATAAGACTGCTCACATTTGGGCATGCGCCAAGTACCGTAACATTGTATTTTGTTTAATCAGATTACCCTGTTCAACCTTTACTAAGATTATAATTAGGGTTGTCCGATAAGCCGCTGGTTTTCAGTGTATTTCTTTTGCAGGTATTTCTTCTGTTCTGATTTTTCTTGATCTGTTTGGGTGATGGTCCTGAAAAGGACTAGTTCTTAGGAAGACCCAGCTTCTGTTTGCCATTGTGCTTTTCTAGTTTGCTAGATTGCTATTTTTGTTCTGTGTATATATTGTTTGACAAGTTTTGTATTTGTCTCTTTGGTGTTAAATGACAAACTCTGACAATATTCTTAATAGTGTGCTTTTTGCCCACCTGACAAGAGAATGGCCAGAGTTCAATTCTCAGCAGAGGCAAGATTACTTTTCCTACCTGTACAGCTCTGGAATCAACTTGGCATTATAAAAATTGACAGGAGTAGACAAAACTAAACATACTTCAGGAGCCAGTCCCTTTTTCTCAGTGGCCAGCACTTTTATTTTCACAAATAAGACAACCAATAATAAAATTTCCAGGCGCTATGGCAATTGGGCATCCTGTATTTGTCTACCCCTGTAAATGGGTACCAGGTAATTTTCAAAATATTTTAGAAATATCTGGGAAGAAAAATGAGGAAGGGAACTGGCTAACTCACCTCATATATTATACACAAGGAGGCTTAACACTTCACACCCCAACAGACTACCTTTACTTTACGAACAGAGTTAAGAGATGATTTCACCCTAATTATTATTATTCTTCTCCTTCTTCTTCTTCTTCTTCTTCTTCTTCTTCTTCTTCTTCTTCTTCTGCTGCTTCCTTTAATCTCCAATAGATTATAAGCCCTCAACCAACTCACACCAAGCCCTTTGTAGACTTTTTATGATTGGTTGGATTCTGCAGCTACAAGTTGTCTATGGATGAAGTAGCCAGCTTGCATAAATCCTCCTTTGTCACCTCCTATGTCATCCATGGTAGGTTACAGTGTTACTATTCTTAGCTTCCCAAAAGGTCCCATTAACACACAGGTGATTGATAGTTTCTGTAATAATGTCATCTCTTTTTCAGACTAAGAGTGTCCAGACCCAGCAGAGTGTCATTTGTCTTTTATTTATCATTATCCATATGTTTTTTAACCTACACCACTGAAAATTTAGTACTTAAATATTAAACTGTTTCATGTACAGTATTTATGACTGTGGTACTGTAAACATTTCCGATAATTTTTCTTTCATTTATCATTATCCATATGTTATATTTTTTATTGAACAATATCCATAAAACACTTTTTTATAAACCATCCATCCATCATGTGCCATGCCAATCAGCATGGGTGGTCATGTTTTGCCATCTCACTTGATTCCAGAGTCATGGATCAGCTCTTCATGTTCCTGTCTCGACCATGCCACATCGCCAAGCCATCCAGGTATTTACTTATCAGTCTTCCCTTTGGTCTCTTCCCTTTGATCTTGCCAGTTGTCACTAAGTTCTCCAAGTCATTTTTTCTCATAACATGCCCAACAAATTTTGACTTTTTGTAAAACTTTTTGAAAATGTAATACTGATATATTAAACTGTTTTACTGTGCAGTATTTATATAAACCATTACCCCTATGGACAACAATCACCCTCAAATTTATATGCTTGTGAGGGTAAAACAGTGGGAAGCTGCGATTACGACAAACTCAGTCACAGGACTATTAATCTGAGCCAGGGATGGGCCCTAATATAACTTCTCCTTGAGTTTGAACAGGGTAGGATTAATAATAGAATCAAATCAAATTCAGTATATAAGGCTGTGGTACTGTAAACATGTTATTTTATAACTTTTAAAGCATACAGATTAAATACATATGAATGATTCCGTTTGTAAAATATTTTTATGGAAACGCACATTCCAGTATGCTTTATATATAAAGTACATAAAAATCAAACAGGTCAGTTGCTCTCAATATCAAGGGTACACATTGACATCTGATGGAAGATGTGAAACAGAGAAACAGAAAAGAATCAGTGTCCAAAGATTCTTACAAGAATTAGCAGTCATGAAAATGTGAAACATTACAAGTTACACAAAAAATGCTTACTGAAAATGTGTGTGTGCCCTGTTCTTTTATCTGAATGCAAAAACTTGACTATGAGTAATGACATAGAGAATAAACTAGAGGCAGTGGAGATGTGGTTTTTAAGATGAATGTTGATAATATCATTGACAGAGAAGAAATTAAATGCTGAAACAGAGTTTTTAAAAAGGGTTTTAAAAGCAAGAGGATCAGCTTCATTGCACTGGGTTTTATCCCATATAGCTCAGTCTCTTTCCACAGGGGGATGCTGAAAGCGTTGCACAGAGTACAAACTCTATGGCTTCTGCGATGACCTCAGAGAAAATCACACCTGTGAACCAAACAGCGTTGGCCGGAACTGAACCCACAGCCTTCAGAGTGTGTAACCACTTCAACACGGAGACTCCCGCTGAGACAGAGAAGAACACAAAAGCTAAGGCATAGAGATATGCAGGTGTTATAAGATCACAGATCAAAACCAGAAGGAAACGACAAATGGAGTTATGAGGCATTTTAACAGTAGAGGTGGATTGGAGAAATTAGCCTTATCTAGGAAAATTCTTTGCAAGAGAAGCAGAGGAAGACAGAGAAAGATGTATGTAGAACATGTAAACAGCTGGGCAACAAACAATATTTGATATATCAGGTTTGTTGTTTGTCCCGCATGATTGATACAGGCATTGATATTGCACCTTGGAAGCACGTTGTGGCTGATCATGTTGCATGGAGGGAAAAATCAGAAATTGAATAAAGACAAAGGAGAAAATTATTGCAAACAGATAATACACTGAGAGTTTGAGACTTGTGATGGTGGGAATAACCATGTGTTCACATGCATCCATTGTGGACGAACATTTACTGCGCAAATTGGTCTGATCAGTCACATTCACTACCACCGTGGGTTGTATTTATTATGTTTTTAAGTACAGTGTAACAAACTATCGTCTGTCAAGATGGCCAACTACCAAGTTTAGTACTATGTTGATTTGATATTATACTGTTTTCAGCTTTCTCAATGTTGAATTTTGACAAATTTTGCACACTGCAGAATAAATTTTAATAATCCATGAAAATATATTTCTGATTAAAAGCAACATGGGAGCTGTTGTTTTTTTGCTTTTAAATCCTTGTGATATTTTGCAGCTGAATTTTATCACACAAAAATCTTATTGCCTTTAATTTTTTATGGCAACAAATTGTGATCATTTGTACTGTGGTAAAATTAAACATATATTTTATTGACTTATACTTGATGTGCTTTATAGAAAAATTGTGAAAATTCCTTGGGCAGCCAAAATGAGCAATCTGGACATTTTTAGGGATGTTAAGTCTCAAAGACAACTTATCACAAACAGATCAGAATGAGGCAGTCTTCATATTTTTGGCCACGTAATGAGAAGACAACAAGTGAAATTTTTTGTGACAAGTGGAACAATTTAGGAAAGAGATAGAGGAAGACTCAGAGCGAAAATTCATGACATTCTTGTGTCTTGGCTCAAAAGGGAGTGATCACACAATCCATTAGAAGTTGGAGATCGCAAGATGTGGAGAAGCATAATTGCCATGCCAGTCGGCAAGGTGCTTGATGATGATTTTCGATTAATTTTTTTAAGACTGAACACCTTTACTGTTCTATTGTGGGGTTTCTTACCCAAACAATTCATAATTCCCGAACATACTGAGTCAAGGTTTCAAAATCAGCTGCAGATGATTTGGAAGCAGACAATCTTGCATTGGTTTCAATGTATGAGTGTCAGTCATTAAGAAAGCAGTAGCTGAATGTAAAAATTGCCCAGTAAGCCAAAAATGCTGGGGTTGAACTGAATTATTGTAGCGTTTCTTACAATCGGTATATAATTGTATGTGTTTACTTAAACAATTTTATTGTGTGTCATTCTTCGTTAAATTACACATGCACTGTATTTTACTCTGTGATTAACTATGTGAGTTTGTAATTTATAATTAGCAAATTGTATCATATATATTTGTAATGGGAATAACAATGTAAATATCTTCTGGGTCAACATTGTTATTATCATCATCATTGTCATCATCATCATAATTATGGTTATTGTCGCTGCCATCATGATCATTATCATCATCATCATCACCATCATCATCGTTATCATCATCACCATCATCATCGTTATCATCATCACCATCATTATCGTGTAGCATGTTCTTTGCAGAACATGGCTGCCATTATGGCCCAGCAGAAAGTCTCTCAATTTCTCGCCAGTTTTCCTGCCTTATGCATTTTCAAATCCAGGGTATCTTTTATGTTCTGTGCCCATCTTCGTGTTGATTTATCCCCGTCTCTTCTTCCAGAAACCATGCCTTCATTCCAAGCCACTGTGACATTTAATGTGACCAAGGTATTTCAGTCCCCAAGCCACTGTGACATTTAATGTCACCAAAGTATTTCAGTCTCCAAGCCACTGTGACATTTAATGTCACCAAGGTATTTCAGTCTCCAAGCCACTGTGACATTTAATGTGACCAAGGTATTTCAGTCCCCAAGCCACTGTGACATTTAATGTCACCAAGGTATTTCAGTCTCCAAGCCACTGTGACGTTTAATGTGACCAAGGTATTTCAGTCTCCAAGCCACTGTGACATTTAATGTGACCAAGGTATTTCAGTCTCCAAGCCACTGTGACATTTAATGTGACCAAGGTATTTCAGTCTCCAAGCCACTGTGACACTTAATGTGACCAAGGTATTTCAGTCTCCAAGCCACTGTGACATTTAATGTGACCAAGGTATTTCAGTCTCCAAGCCACTGTGACGTTTAATGTGACCAAGGTATTTCAGTCTCCAAGCCACTGTGACGTTTAATGTGACCAAGGTATTTCAGTCTCCAAGCCACGATTCTGTTTGTGAACCTGTTATATTCCATGTTCAAATGGCGTAGAAATTCTGTATTTTTCTTCTTCTTGTCTACGATATTCTGAGAACTTTTCTGCAGCATTTAATTTTCTCCTTTCATAATTGTGAGGAGCTGCTGGCCGAGTGGCTAGAATGGTGGGGTCTCCTTCATTAGACCTGGGTTCAGACCCTCTGTAAGTTGATTTTTTTTTTTTTTGGGGTCAGGGGTAAAAAGAAAACCCTAACCTGCACAGTTCGCAGTGACTGCACTAGCCAGGCAATTTAATTCCTCAGGCTCAAGACACCCCCCCCCCCTGCCCTTCACCATCGGGTACTATATGCATGCAATAAGTGACAGTTTTTTGTTTTTTTTTTAACAGTAATTGTGAAACCAGCCATGACTCACATCCATATGGAGCCAAATTAAAGATGTCTGTTCTTGAAATTGTTACTTGAATTTGTTTTCTGGTGTTGTGCCATAGGTGTCCTTATATTTCACATATTTGATGATGAATATTTCTACAACTAGGAGCTGTGATGGTGCAGTGTGTAGTGTTCTTGCCTGTCCACATGTTTAACTTAGGTTTGATTCCCAATAGTGCTGATTGTTTTCTTTTATTTGCTTGTTTTGAACTCAAGCATAGTCCATACGCATAGTCCATATGCATAGGAGCTTTTTATGCATTGGACTGATTTTTGCGTGTGGATTAGCTTTCTCCATTACCAGTTCCCACGTCATCATCAAGCAAACCCACTCTGACTTCTGAGGTAGTTGTAATTTACATTCCTAAGTAAAGGAAGAGAAGTCAACATTTTAGTCCTCCTGACTGGTTTAAGGGTTGAACCCGCTACCTTGGTATAAACACACTGGATATTTAAGAGCAAGCTCTCGTATCCATCCGGCCAGGCTAGTGTTCAGTTAAGCATGTCATGATTGGTAGCTATGGAGGGTGTGTTGCGGGGCTAGCTGTTTCACCGTATAGAAAACATTAGCTACAGAATCATCCAGCCATGACCAAGTTTTCAGGAAAGGAAATTCCCACGGGGACTGTTGTTTTTATTGACCTGGTTCCCCTAAGTCGACCAAACCCAAACCAGGGACACCGGGAAATTTTATGTAAATTAAAAGGCCGACATAATATTGACCACATCACCCATCGAATGAGGTATACAATTATGTGAGGTAGCACCAAGTACCTACTATGCCTCTTGGCATACTTTACACTGTATCCCAATAATGCCTTATTGGCTCGTCAGTGGGTTTATTGTGCTTTTATGTTTTACTGCTGTGTGAAGAGTATTTTGTTGTATTTGTATAATACGTACCTTATAATTCACACCCAATAAACTATTAAAGACTTGGGAATTTTGTTCTCGGGAAATTTGCAGATATAAGCATGTGCATATATGTGGGTGTGTGATTTTGGGAGATAGAATGTGTAAAAGAGAGAGAGACTGTGTGTGAATGGGTAAGTGAGTGACTAAGTGAGTGAGAGGTAGTCAATGATAGAGAAAGATATACAGAGTGAGCATGTATGTGAAAATGAGAATTATTGTGTGTGTGAAAGAGAAAGTTAGTGTGTATGAATGTGTATGTGTCAAAGAAAGAGTGAGTGAGTCTCTCTCTCTCTCTCTCTCTCTCTCTCTCTCTCTCTCTCTCTCTCTCTCTCTCTCTCTCTCTCTCTCTCTCTCTCTCTCTCTCTCTCTCTCTCTCTCTGTGTGTGCGTGTGTGAAAGAAAGTGAGTTGATTGTGTGTGTGAAAGTGAAAAAGAGTACTCTGCAGATATCAGCAGAAATGTTTGTGGTAAAGGTGTGGTTGCAGGAGATCAGAGAAATAATAAGATAATCAACATAATGCAATGCAAATCTGATAAGGTGAACTCACCTGGGACCCAAGAAACAGTTCTTCTCATCAGAAATTCCTCTTATAAGAGTTAAAGCATATAGTAATGCGTTTACAACGTACAGTAAAATATTGTTCTTCACTAACAGAAATTCGCCACATCTGAGATCGCCTTCTGTTGAAAGCACAAAGCACAAACTCCGTAGATCCAGCGATGACCCCCAGGGATCTCCAAGAAAATTGCCCTCGTGAACCGAATGACGTAGCCAGGAATCAAACCCAAGGAAGTTTGAGAAGGATTTAGTGACTGTCATGACCTTCGGAGCGTGAGGCAGGAACTGTAACCACTTCGCCACGAAGAATCCCTCATCATCATCATTAGTGCCAAATCCGCAGTGAAGGTTGACAGTAATGGATCTGCAACAGTTTCTGTCCTAAACCTCCATTGTACACTGCTAGTCAATATCCTGGCCATATCATTATGTTGTCTATTCATCTGTGATGCACTTTAGATCTTTTTCCTTCACTGTTTTCTTTCACATGCTGACCAATAAAAAGATGTAATTTGTAACGAGAAAAAGAGTGTTGCGGTGCTACATAGAACATGTACTTTTGTGTGGACAAGTGAGGTAGACAACAATACAAGTGGGAAGATAACATCAAGAGATGGACGAACATCAGTCTGACAGCAACAATACAAGTGGGAAGATAACATCAAGAGATGGACGAACATCAGTCTGACAGAATGTACAGTCAAGGCGAGAGACAGATAGTGTTTGGGGATCCATTGCAGCCAAGGTTCATTGTGGAGACGGCATCTGATTGATTGACTGAAGCGTGGGAAAATAGCAGACACGCTGAAAAACATCTGATAGCTGTGGAAATGTGGTTTCTGTGGAAAATGCAAAGAATACCATGGACAGACAGACAAATCAAAGACAGAGAAACAAAGGAAAATAGTAAACTGATTAGAGAAATTAGACGTAAACAGTCAAACAAGTTTTTGCCACGTTATGAGAAGAAATTAATTGGAGAACTTAGTGACAACTGGCAAGATTGGAGTGAAGGGAACAAAGGGAAGTCATAGAAGTAAACACCTGGATGGTTTGACCACGTGGCATGGTCGAGACAAGAAAACTGAGCTGATCCGCGACCCTGGTGATCGTGTGAGATGGCGAAACATGACCGCCCAGGCTTATCGGCATGGCACATGATGAATCTGCATTGACAGACAGAAACATGTCTAGTTTATTAATGTCCTTGGCCTACCCTTCCCTCTGATTTTCAGTGTTTTACCCATTAATACTATATCAGTCGTGCCGCGGAGGTTAGCACGCTTGTATGTCCTCCTTGGTGATCATGCCTTGAAATTTTCATCGAAGTGATAGTTTTAAATTGACCTAGACTACAAGGTCGACCCCGCATAAAATGGATGCTAGGAAAAGGTCTTGGGAGATATGGCTCTGTCGACGAGGCAAGCTTGCAGGGTAGTTGACTTTACCTTCTGCTGTCGGCCCAGCTTTGAGAATGTACATCGGCCTGGCCCTAGCTATCACTATCACTATCATTTTCTTTTCTGTTTTAGTCGCACAGCATCTACTATGGCCGCCAGCTGAGTAAGCTCATTGTTGCGATATGTAAATCGGCCTAGTCACAGGAATGCCTTGCACTCGGACAATAAATACGTGCTCGGGAATCTGTTATTTCGACATAGGGAATACGCTTCATCTTGGGACATTCCCGATGTGGCGATGTTTGCAACTTATGGCTGACATCATAATGCGATGTGAAAAAGAAACGTAGTTCTATTGATGCCTTGTGCTATATGTTGTTCTATGTAAGGAACCTTTCCAAGGTCACTTCTCATGATCCCCACTGGCCTTGTTGGGACTGTTGCATTGCCATTTGCATCCTTGTATGTCTTCCGCCTCACACATTTCCAGGAGCACCATTTCTGCGTTACATTAGCTCTCCTGTTCAGGGGCGTCACGCGGGGGGTGCGGGCCGCACCGGGTGACACCATCAAGGGGTGACACCAAAATAAAAAAAATTGCAAATTTGACAAAGCAGACATAGCAAAATAACAAAAATTTAACTTTGTCCGAGTTTGTCGAAGTTCTTTATTTATGTTTTACTTGAAGTATTGAAGTTATATTGTTCAATTTGTTTTCTTTCTTATGTCCTTATGAACTTTTTGACTTATTTTACAAACATTACTATATGCGATTATATATGGTACAGGAACACTCGGAAGAAGACCATGGTGAAAGTCTAGAGGGGTGACACCAAGAGTTTACCGCACTGGGTGACACCAACCCCAGTGACGCCATTGCTCCTGTTATTTGAAATTTGGCTATTTGGTCAGTGCAGGATCTATTATAAGCCTGTCCATTCACGGCTTAGTTGCTTGTCAGCGACTTCTTTTAATCTCCCCAGAATGATCCTGATCAACACCTCCCCATGAACTGACAGTAATCGTATTCTTCTATAATTTGCACACTCCTGTAGGTTCCTTTTCTTTGACAGCTTCACTTAATTTTATCCTTCTCTCCAGTCTGCTAACATTTATTCCATACTGCTAAATAAAATTCACCAGCTCCCTGTCCTTCTTCCTCTTCTGCTGCTGCCTTTCATCTCACGATGAAGTATAGGACCTCAGTCAGTTCACACCAAGCCCTTTGAAGACTTGATCATGATTGGTTAGATTTTCCAGTTTAACGTGTCAGTAGGATGAGGTAGCCACTCTCATGCTAACTCTCCTTCGTCGCCTCTTACGACATACATGGCAAGCTACAGTGTTATTATTCGTTGCTATCCTTAACTGATAATATATCGTCAAAGTATAATATATCGTCAAATGTGACCTCCTATTTAGACAGAAGGACGTATATCGCTATACTATGTTCATCGTGTTGTTTGTTTTGTTTCGTGTATCTTCCGCAATTTCATTACTCGGTGAATAGAAATGAACACTATCGTATTTGTTAATTTGATTGTGTACCATGCCTTTTCATTACCTACATGTTGTTGGTCCTAGAAGTTGACGTGGCCGAAAGAATTAAAGCGTCCGTGCTTAAATTTATTGAGTTCGAGCCACACATCGGTCAGTTGGACTTAAATGTTGATTCCTCGTTACTCAGAAGTTGGAATGAGTTCGACTGACTGGACGTTGGTAATAGGGAAAGCTAATCTACACGAAAAAAATCAGTACAGAACACTCACTGTAGTGGAAACTACTACAGTAGTAGTATCACGTGTATGGACTACGTTTGAATTCAAAGCGATTTTTGTAAAGTTCATCATCATCATGTGCCATGCCGATAAGCGTGGGCGGTCATGTTTTGCCATCTCACACGATCACCAGAGTCGTAGATCAGCTCCGTGTTCTCGTCTCGACCATGCCACGTGGCCAAGCCATCCATGTATTTACTTCTCTGCCTTCCCTTTGTTCTCTTCCCCTCGATCTTGCCAGTTGTCAACATGTTCTCCATTTTATTTCTTCTCATAGCGTGGCCAAAAAGTTTTGACTTCCTACGTCTAATTTCTCTAATCAGTTTACAATTTTCATTTGTGTAAAGTTACAAGTTACAAGTCCTATCAACTGGCTCTCCGGCCTCTTAGAGTTAATAAACCACCGCTGTGACTCACGCGTCCTCTGTCACCACTTTCTCATTATATGACTCAGTCGGATTGGACGCATGGCTCTCAACACCAGTCCTGAGCTATTATTATGCCAGTTAGGTCTGTTATATAATTATGTGTAAATGTTTTGAGTACTCAAAATCATTACGCGTTTATGTGTATCTGCAGTAGGCTCGTTGACAGTCGTGGTTTGAGCACTTTTCTTTCAGCTCTATGGTCCTGAGTTTAATCCCCCTCAAGGGAGGGCTGTAGTAGCTCAGTCCCTGGCATGCTTGTCAACCGGCATGTATTTGAATCCACATCGAGGAGAATTGTTGTTGTGGTTGTTACTGTTGTTGTTGTTGTTGTTGTTGATGATGTGTTGATTGTGTGCTCGCTTTTCGACGTAGCCTAAAACTGGTACCTGAAAATGTTATGGGAAGTTATAGCGGCCGGCGTGATATTGGCCAAAGCACCCACTGAGCGCTGATTGATCTATTATATACAAATATGGTTCTATCGCTTTAAAACAAGGAGCCCGCGGTCACTTAGTGGCTAGACACTCGCCTGCCATCCCGGTGGTCAGAAGTTCGATCCGTACTGGGGTGGATTCGAGTTTTTAAAATAGACCTGTGCTTTCAGGACGACCCAGCCTAAATTGGGTACCAGGAAAAGTCTAGGGAAGTAAAGGTGACTAAAGGCGGCCGGTGTGATACTGGTCATGTCAACCGCGAGTGCCGACTGATCTAACAAACAAAAAAATATGTGTTTATCTTAAACTTCCTGTCGCTGGTGGCGATGTAGGGGACTCAACGCGTACACCGGCTTCAAGTCGGACTTAGATGTTGACTTCTCATTCAGAGATCAGTTGTAAACTACTGAACGTAAAATCAACCTGGATTGAATGTGACGTCCTGCAAAGGGCATACAACTTAAGATAGGACTAGCAATTTATAACAATGCATCTTAAGCCGTGTGAAAGGAACGTTTACTTGAAATAAAACAAAAATACAAGATACAGTATTAGACGAGGATATGATATATGTATGGGTTTTCCTGAAATTCTATTACTTAGAACTATTTTTTTTAAATCAAAACGAGCCTGTACAGAGTATAGGAAATTTATGTTAACCGAATGCTTGAATTAATCTGTGCGTACGTGCGTGCGTGCGTGCGTATGTGTGTGTGTGTGTGTGCGCGCGCGGGGGAGCATGCGCGAGAGCGTGTGTGTGTGTGTGTTCAAATAAACGGTAAGGGAATAACCGCAGTTTTAAGTCACGTATGATTAAGTCTGTCAATCCTTATAGTAACAAGTACAGACATGCATCCATGTTTAATAACCGTCGCATTCTCGTCTTGGGTTGCTTATGCCCTAATGGAACCCGAGAGGTCTGCGTGGCCGAGGAGTTTAATGCGTTTGCGCTTAACTTCCCGTGCGAAGACGACGGGGAACCGGTTAGTTGGACTTCAGCGTGACTTCCCGATCAGAAAACAATGACAAACTGCTGAACGTAAAATTGCTCTAGAAAATCAGCCTGCGGTTTTGGGTTGATTGCATCGTCCGGCAAAGGACATGCAACATGTTAAAGGAACATGAACTCAACCTCTTTCACTCCAGGACCTTATAGTCTTTTCTATGACTTTCTCATATTACTAATTTATCGGATTCTCTTCTCACTCTCTCTCTCTCTCTCTCTCTCTCTCTCTCTCTCTCTCTCTCTCTCTCTCTCTCTCTCTCTCTCTCTCTCTCTCTCTCTCTCTCTCTCTCTCTCTCTCTCTCTGTGTCTGTGTGTCTGTGACTTTTATATTCCTTGTCGTGATCCGTGTGGCACAGTAATTAACGCTTGTTTACCAATACGTTGGTCGGTATTTGATCTCCAGCAACAGCAGGATTGTTTTCGTCCTATTATTAAAACCCAGGGCTAGACCAGGTCTAAAAACAAACAAGAACCTTATCATTTTCACGGAACTGTCTTTCACAAGAAATGTGACGAGGAAGGGAATTTACCTTACATTTGCCTTCTATATTTATTCTTATCTGTTTATACTTCTTGCAGGAAAAGCCTAGGTCGCAATATAGGAGTGGCTATGAGTGTGTCTAGGATATATTTGTCTTGGTGATTGTAAGTCAGTGCACAGTGTATCTGTATCTCTATCATTGGACACGCTGGAGTATTGATCCACAGCTAGAGGTCACTTGTAATACTGTTTTGCACACACAATTTAATACTGAATTTAAGAATCGACATCACTGAGCTCGGGATATTCCCACAACGCTACGCCCCTGTTTTCAAAAGCCGACAAAGAGTTGTGCTGAGGCTTAACTAGTATTTTAAGCAAGCTAACCCTAGCCGGCTCCGTCGTGAAGAATTTACGGATGCAGTTAGCAATCCCGCATACCAACGTTCGAAACACAGCTGTGGGCAATTTGGCAGCAGACCGCCTTACGTTGGTTTTTTTTGTGTGAAATGGTATGGATGCCTTTCAACAGAAATCAATGGCAAAATATTGAACGTAAACTTGCCAAGGAATCACAAACAGCCAAAAATGTTGGGGGTTGACTGCTACGTCCTGTAAATAATATGCAATTAACTATTAATGTTTCTACGGTATGTATGTCTTAATGTTTGTAAGTCAGTACACATTGTATCTGTATCACTATCATTGGATACGACGGAGTATTGATCAACAGCTGGAGGTCTGCGCTCGGAATATTCCCACAATGCTACGCCCCCGTAGTCTTTTCAAGCAAGCTAACCCGCGACTACTTGAACAACTGGCTTAGGCATTATTTATACAACTTCACGCATGTTGGTCCTTGGTGCTCTGGATCAGTTAGATAGATGATATTTCACACACAGAATCCATAAAAAATAATAGACCGCGCGTTTGATGGTTGTGAATCCCCCTGGAAGATTGGGTATTAACTCTTATAGTGTGTTTTTTTTTGGTTGCCTCAATATAAAATTCAATATCTCAAGAACGAACTGAGGTAAAATGATGAGATTTAGTATATAACCTTATATTTATGTCCACCCAACAAAAAAATTTTTGTTCTGGAGATTTTACAGCAGATTTCAAAGTTAGCTTATATACGGTATATTAATTATGACTTAACGATTACGTCCATGATTTTAACAGTTTTACAGTTTCACCAATACTCGACCCACATTATTCAAAATTTCCACGTGATTTTCGTTTTGAAATAAACAGCGCGAAGATTCAGAGGCGTCTCCAAATGTGGGTTCTTTCATGAAACGTGATTATATAAGTAAACTAGCTGACAAGGCCCGGTTTCTGGCGGGAATCAATCAATCAATAAATCAATCAATCTATCTATCTATCTATCTATCAATCTATCTATCTATCTATCTATCTATCTATCTATCTATCTATCTATCTATCTATCTATCTATCTATCTATCTATCTATCTATCTGTCTGTCTGTCTGTCTGTCTGTCTGTCTGTCTGTCTGACTGTCTGTCTGTCTGTCTGTCTGCGGCCCACCCACCCACCGACCGACAGACCGACCGACATATATCTATCTATCTATCTATCTATCTATCTATCTATCTATCTATCTATCTATCTATCTATCTATCTATCTATCTAATCTATCTGTCTGTCTGTCTGTCTGTCTGTCTGTCTGTCTGTCTGCCGGCCAACCCACCCACCCACCGACCGACCGACCGACAGATATCTATCTATCTATCTATCTATCTATCTATCTATCTATCTATCTATCTATCTATCTATCTATCTATCTATCTATCTGCCTGTCTGTCTGTCTGTCTGTCTGTCTGTCTGTCTGTCTGCCGGCCAACCCACCCACCCACCGACCGACCGACCGACAGATATCTATCTATCTATCTATCTATCTATCTATCTACCTATCTATCTATCTATCTATCTATCCATCTATCTATCTATCTATCTATCTATCATCTATCTATTTGATCATCCACTTCTGACATCACCACAGACACGATCTTTATCTATTGTTGTTGTTTGTTTTGTTTTTTTGCAGTGAAGGGGTGAAAACGTAAATACATTCATCGACGAATGAAGGTCCAGTATGGTGATGCATGCCTGTCAGTCCAACAAGTGTATGCGTGGAGTGGGAAGTTTAAAAACTTTTCGGTCCGATGAAGAGATATAGCAGAATTTGTTCCTACTGGAATCCAAGCTCTTTATCAGTACTGGAGGATTTGCATTGAAAACAGTGGTGACAAAAATTGATACATTTGTTCTTTTCTTTTTATTCACACACACACACACGCACGCACGCACACACACACACACAAACACACACACACACACATTTAAGGTTTTCATTTGAAGCCCACTCGTATAACCCAGGAGGGTTCAAGTTTAACAGGACCATGAACACAAAACTAAATAAATAAATGCCCAGATGGAAATTAAAGCAATTGTCCTGCTTCTTACTTCTTACTCACAGTATGGCTCTCTCTCTCTCTCTCTCTCTCTCTCTCTCTCTCTCTCTCTCTCTCTTCTCACACTCTCTCTCTCTCTCTCTCTCCCTCCGCCGTCAACATCGATTGAACGTCCCATTATAATTACATTTAGGGCGGAACTGATTAACAACTTGGCGAGGTAGATACAACGGTTTATGTGAGCGATGAACGCCATCCTGCCCGCACGCCATGTTTGCCGTCTGCTAACTAACCACCGTCTGCGCGTGTTGACTCTCCGATTACTGGAAACTGAGAAATCGATTACCTGGGCCACCTTAGCCTCTTCGGTGTTGGCATTTTTTAGCTAAGTCATAAAAATAACCCAAGAGAAGATCAGGGCTTCATGTGTTTGGGTTCGAAATAATATAAGTGGTGAGCTTGATCACCGCAGGGAGTCACTGTTCTGCGGGAAATTTTGGAAAATAAACATCCCGGTGTGCTTGTGTGTGCGTCATTATCATGTTCCCTGCCAGCTGGGTCACCAACCGACCGACCGACAGATATCTATCTGTCTGTCTGTTTTGTCTGTCTGTCTGTCTGTCTGTCTGTCTGTCTGTCTGTCTGTCGGTCGGTCGGTCGGTCGGTCGGACGGTCGGTCGGTCGGTCGGTCGGTCGGTCGGTCGGTCGGTCGGTCGGCCGGCCGGCCGGCCGGCCGGCCCGCCCACCCACCGACCGACGTACCGATATCTATCTATCTATCTATCTATCTATCTATCTATCTATCTATCTATCTATCTATCTATCTATCTATCTATCTATCTATCTATCTATCTATCTATCTATCTATCTATCTAATCTATCTGTCTGCCTGCCTGCCTGCCGACCCACCGACCGACCTACCCACTCACTCAGCCAGCCAGCCAGCCATCTATCCACCCACCTATCTTTCTGCCTACCTACCTACCTACCTACCTTTCTGTCTGTCTGTCCGGGCCGCGTCATTCATTTTATTCGGAGACTCCCAAGGGTCGTCGCTGGAGCTACGGAGTTCGTGCTTTGTGCGATGCTTTCCGCTATGCGGAAAGAAACTGAGCCATATGGGATTAAAACCCGGTGCAATGCAGCCGATTCTGTCGATTGTAAGCTACTTCTTTGATTGCACCCACTCCCATACGAATCCAGTTACGCCTTTGTTTGTCATCTGAATTTGCAGGTCCTCATTACCGTAAACATAACTTTTTTAGCAAGAAATCACTAGTTGTTAAGCAAAACATCAAAGGAATGATGCCGCTTTCAATGATTTAAGTTGTTTTAGGACCTATCAAAGACATATTCCTTGGGTGGGGGTAAATATAAGACGGCTGGAAAAATTTCATAACGATGCAACAGACAGTTTTCAAAATAATTGATCTTGAATGACGGCATAAATTTCCGGACAGACTATAAGTCCGGTGCATTGGTTTTCAGGTCGTTGGAACCCCGAAAAGTGCTGACATTTATCGGAATGAATTTGGTGTTGTGATTTCCCTCCCGACTCACTACCAGAGTAGTATATACACAGGAACTGTGTTGCAGACCTGGTCTTCCCTTCCCCTATCTCAGAAACCCACGAGATGTGCAAGACTGGTATTGAAACTTCACATCTGTTGAGAGGCATAATAAAATGTAAAGAGGTTGTGATACAGCACAGCATGTACAGACTGGCTGGGGTTAGACCTAGTCTTTTAACGTTTCCTCCGCGGGTTAGGTCTGTCTTTGTCACAAAACTCGAACACAACGCTAAGAGAGAGAGAGAAAAATTACAGCTGTTTTAAAATAAATCATCATCATCATCATCATCATCATCATCATCATCATCATCATCATCATCATCATCATCATCATCAACTTCATCATCATCATCATCATCATCATCATCATCATCATCATGTGCCATGCCGATAAGCGTGGGCGGCATGTTTCGCCATCTCACTAGATCGCCTGAGTCGTGGATCAGCTCAGTGTTCTTGTCTCGATCATGGCCAGGCCATCCAGGTATTTACTTCTCTTCTCTGTCATGTTTTGCAATCTCATAACATATATACAAAATAAATATTTAACTGCGAGTGATATATGATAATCAGTATAGACATTCACAACAATATGATAGACACAATCTCATAACACATACATCATATATCTAAATAACATACATTGAAAATATACATCTATGAAAAAAAATTATGTACAAGGACAATGCTAAATTATATACAACGTTTGCTTTATGTCCCAAATACGTGGGGGGGGGGGGGGGGGGGGGGGGGGGTTTCTAATGAAAACCTTAAAAAGTTTGATGGAAATTGCAATAATCATGCCATTGTCTTGCATCCTGTCAGTATTGGTGTTAAGGATGTTAAGAGTGTTTAGCACGTGACATCACGATGCAGACGAACACAGTGACATCACAGGAACAGTTTAAAGATGACAGCCCCACTTTTGACATGCACCAAAGAGGAGCAGCGTTCTGTTATCTATTGTTGTTGTTTGTTTTGTTTTTTTTGCAGTGAAGGGGTGAAACGTAAATACATTCATCGACGAATGAAGGTCCAGTATGGTGATGCATGCCTGTCAGTCCAACAAGTGTATGCGTGGAGTGGGAAGTTTAAAAACTGTTCGGTCCGATGAAGAGATATAGCAGAATTTGTTCCTACTGGAATCCAAGCTCTTTATCAGTACTGGAGGATTTGCATTGAAAACAGTGGTGACAAAAATTGATACATTTGTTCTTTTCTTTTTATTCACACACACACACACGCACGCACGCACGCACACACACACACACACACACACACACACACACACACATTTAAGGTTTTCATTTGAAGCCCACTCGTATAACCCAGGAGGGTTCAAGTTTAACAGGACCATGAACACAAAACTAAATAAATAAATGCCCAGATGGAAATTAAAGCAAATGTCCTGCTTCTTACTTCTTACTCACAGTATGGCTCTCTCTCTCTCTCTCTCTCTCTCTCTCTCTCTCTCTCTCTCTCTCTCTCTCTCTCTCTCTCTCTCTCACACACACACACACACACACACACTCTCTCTCTCTCTCCCTCCGCCGTCAACATCGATTGAACGTCCCATTATAATTACATTTAGGGCGGAACTGATTAACAACTTGGCGAGGTAGATACAACGGTTTATGTGAGCGATGAACGCCATCCTGCCCGCACGCCATGTTTGCCGTCTGCTAACTAACCACCGTCTGCGCGTGTTGACTCTCCGATTACTGGAAACTGAGAAATCGATTACCTGGGCCACCTTAGCCTCTTCGGTGTTGGCATTTTTTAGCTAAGTCATAAAAATAACCCAAGAGAAGATCAGGGCTTCATGTGTTTTGGGTTCGAAATAATATAAGTGGTGAGCTTGATCACCGCAGGGAGTCACTGTTCTGCGGGAAATTTTGGAAAATAAACATCCCAGGTGTGCTTGTGTGTGCGTCATTATCATGTTCCCTGCCAGCTGGGTCAGGAGTTATGCATGTTCACGGATCTTGGTCCTTGGTGCTCTGGATCGATTAGATAGATAATATTTCAAACACAGAAGCCATAAACAATAGACTGCACGATTTAATGCATGGCAAATTTCTTCAGATGCAAACTACTGAACTTAAAATTGCTTAGAAAATGAACCTGGGGTTGGGGTCGATCGCAAAGTCCTGCAAAGGACATGCAAATTAAAACAAATACTACCTTGTTTACTTCAGAAAAAGGTTTAGATTTTACCTGTATTTTAATAGGCAGACTCTCTTGAGCAGGTGGAAATTGTAGGCCTAAAATAGCCTCTGCTTTGGCAACATTTGAAAATAAAAACCTGCCAATTACATAATTCTGTGTGAAGTAGATGAGAAGGCACTAAGTGTGTTTAAATGTTGTGCTGTGGCTTAGCGATATCTACCCAAAAGTGCAAACATCGATATAAACAAACACTACGCAATCAACTCCCTTCTTAAGGCAAACAAGGAACTAGTTATAAGTTTTTGCTTTTAAAGATCTTGAAACAAACTCTTAAACGCAAAGCAAACATCTTAGGGCTTAAGCCTGTCCTAATACCAGGCTCGTCCACTGCAGGTTACCTTTGTGGAGTTGCCTCTGGAGATAGAGACTAACAAGGAAACTGTTGAGTAAGCCGCCGTGGACTAACACTTAAGGTGGTAAATGAGAAGAGGCGGGGTGGTGGTTAGTTGGTGGGGCATCTATCTCTGTAAAATACCTCAAAACAGGGCCCCTACACAGTATACGTAAAAGTGGAAGCTAAATTTAATAACACATACTAGAACAAGTATAGACGTCTACATAAAACGTGATTTGCGGGTCTACTTACGTTATAAAACGAATTTCAGTAGGGCGAGAAGTACAAAACCGTAAAATATGGAGGGAAAAACAATATCAAATAATCGAGAACCACTGAGTTAGCGATATCTACCCAAAGGCGCACATATCGCAATAAACAAATACTGCGCAAACAACCTCCTTCTTAAGGCAAACAAGGAACTGGTTATTAGTTTTTGCTTTTAGAGTTCTTCAAACAAACTCTTAAACCCTTTGCAAACATCTTAGGGCATGAGCATGCCCTATTACTCTACCAGGCTCGTCCACTGCAGGTTACCTGTGGCGAAGTTGCCGCTGGATGTACAGACTAGCCAGGAATCTGTTGAATAAAGCGCCGTGGACTAACACAGAAGAGACAACTGAGAAGTTGAGAGTTAGTTGGTGGGGCATCTATCTGTGTAAAATACCTTAAAACGCCATTACACAGCCATCGGCTGATAAGAGGCATCATAAATCATTTCATCTTCCCATTACTCAATCCTCTTTATTGCCTTGCGGGGTTCGCCTCGTTAGACAAATGCTAGCGTTGGGCGTAGATAAGCCATATAAAAACGGCGGAAGACAAGGGGACGCCACAGCTGCACATCCCTAGTACATTATACTTCGACTACCCACACAATCTCAGGTAAGCGGCGTATATGGGTGCTCCGTACGAGCAGTCTCGCCCGGTAAGGAAAGGCATGCGCACCTGGTGACTCCAGAGATCAGGACGCGAATAACTGCAACAAATTTAAATGATTCAGTGCCAACGAAAAAGTAGGTTTGGACCAAGCATGGTGCACAACTAAATGAACAAGTATTATAATTTAAATCTTCCTTCACTGAGCATTGAAATTGCGGAAAATACCACGCTACAAAGCAAATAACTCGATGACCCTAATAAGGCGATATATCGTCATTCTGTCCAAATGGGAGGTCACTTTTTTTTTGGGGGGGGGGGGGGGGTTGTTAGTTGCATATCCTTTACATAACGTAGAAGTCAACCCCAGCATTTTTTTTTTTTGGCTGTTCGTGATTCCTGTGCAAATTTACGTTCAGTAGTTTGCCATTGATTTCTGAACGACTGGCACATTTACCGATATATTATTATCCTTCGGCCCTGAATCAGTTAAAATAAGCTCATTGGAACGGGTTTCAAATAAACGTTCTTAATAGATATCATACTGGGAGACAGTAATTCTAAAGTTGGAAATCAACAAGATGGTTGCACAGCAGGTAATTATTAACTAGGGATGCGTAATGAAAGAGGAGGCAGACTTATAGAGTGAGCAAAAGAGCATGGTACGATAATTAGAAACACCTTCTGTTAGAAACATTCATCAGGTTGTGGGCGTGGAAGTGTCTTGACAGCAACATCCAAAACTACAATGACTACATTCACATCGACATGGCTGAATGGGTAAGAACGCGTGTTCTTAAACATCCGTCGTGCTGATGCCGAGGTAAGCGGTTCATCCCCCACACTGGACAGCTGGACTAAAATGTTGACCTGTCGTCCTTGACTTGGGGACGTAAATTATAAGTACATCTGAAGTCGGAGTGGGTTCGCCTGATGGCGAAGGACACTGTTAATAGGGAAAGCTAATCCACACGCAAAATTCAGTCCATCACTACTGTAAATAGTGTGTATGGACTACGCTTGAGTTGAAAGCGAGCGAGCGCAAAAAAAAAAAAAAACATCAACAGAAGATTTCTAAAGAATAAACTGTTACAGTGATCATAGATTAGTTATAGGCAAAATATTTATATTAAGTATTCGGTATTTTTTTTTTTTTACAGCCAGAACTGTTGACAATGAGTCTGTTAAACTGCCAGCTTTATCGGATGGTTATTCTATTTCCGTCTAATTTTAAGACCGACAGTCATCAATGTTATAATTTATCTTCTTCTTTGTACACCTTCAGGATCCGCCTGAATCTATTTTACGAAAGCAGCAATCAATTTGAGCCTGCTGACATCTCCATCGAGCCTAAATAATATTATCTCTTCTGCATATGTTGGATACTCTAGCAGCAAATGTTTAGCCTCCATTTCAACAATTTCACAGTTACATTCATCAATATCTCCCATCTGTAGTTTATTAAACGTGTGATACTTCAGCCTGTGCAGCGTGTGGAGTGTGGAGTCGGAAGATTGCTGCTTTTCCACGTCGATCGAATTGGTAATATGCATCATCTTTCCGCTGCTCTGGATGTTCTGATCCAGCTTAGTTCTGTAGGTGCTTCTTATAAACCTTTTGCCCCTGGCCTTACCAAATGTTATGTCTAAATCAGGTCGAGGTAGTTTTCCACCTTTCTTTGCCAGTTTGTCAGCCTCCTTATTTCCAAGTATGTTGTAATATGATTGAATCAATTACATTACAAGCCTTACGGGTTTATCTTTTTATGCAATCCATGGAATGCTGCTCTTAGATTGCTAGTTACATATAAAAGTACAACGCAGATAAGCATAGGATGTTACAGACACCTGGCATGACGGAGGTATGGTGTCCGCCTCGAGTGCTGGAGGTCCCGGGTTCAGGCCCCGGTGAGGACCGGGATTTATTTAAAAAATCCACCTGGACTTCCAGTAATAACATTTCCCCTGCTCTCTCTGGGTAGTGAGATCGGACGCCCGTGTGTATTTTTTGCGCACGTAAAATATCCCGTGGCAGTTGGAAATCGAAAAAAGAGTAGCCTAACGGCGCTGCCCGGGCAAAATTTCGAGTTAAAAATCTACCCAAAGTATTTCAGGATCCTCGCCGATGTAACGGAGTTCGTGCATTGAGCTGAGTTTCTCCAGACTCAGGTTTGAGCTAGGAGGAACGCGGAGCACTTGTGGGTTAAACCGTGTGCCGTTATGTTGATCCACTGACTAAACTAAAACTAAACTAAGACACCTGGCATGACGGCAATGGCGAACTGGCCAGGGTTTCAGCTGGCAAGTGAGCCTCTGATGAAGGGTGAATACAATTAGTGGAACTGCGGTAAAGTTGTGGAAATGTAAACCATATAAAATAACACAAAGTAATGCAGCTTTGCAGAACAGAATTACAAAACAGAATTACGAAACAGAATTACGGAAAATACAGGAGTTGCAGCGACTAGCCTTCATCGGCAAACAAATACATACACAAAACACAACATAAATATAATCACGGAGAAGACCCTCCAGTGGCTACATTAAGGTATAACTATAAGAATTGGATGAGAAGAATGAAAAGATGAAAAAACATTTGAAGAATAAAAAAAACATGTTTTGCTACTAATCTCAGAATCCCAAGCTGACCTTGATACGCTTATATAGACAGCCGTGTGAGTCTGTTGATCATGGAGACTCGTGTAGGTGATGGCAACGGTTCAGCGAAGATCCCAGGTAAATGAGTGGAAGTGGTAAATGAAAAAAGGGGAAGAAAGGTAAGATGGGAAACTGGAAGGAATGGAGATGTGATGGGGGATCGAGAGTGAAAACTAAGAAGGAGTGCCCCGGTGGATGTCCGTACAATGTATGAATGGGTGCCAGTAAATGGGTTGGCCATAGTGGACGAATGTTAAAGAGATGAATCTCTGATGAAGTGCGCTCTGACGAAGTGGGCCCCGTTAAATATTAGACAATATATAATATTGAATATTATATTCCCTAAGCGAATTTAAACGCATAAACCACAAACAACATGTTGCACGATTTCCTGCCGCTTCACCGATCTAGAAATCATGCAACATATTTTTTTTTTAGGATTTTGTGTTTAATTTCACTAAGGGAATACATTTTTGTGAGTGTATGAAACGTCGCCTCCCACATTCCTTCTGTGAAGCTTCTGTGTTTAAATTCACCAAGGGGATTAGACCAGACAATATGTTAAAAAATGGTAATCCTTTTTAGTAGCTTTGCCTCCTATCAACCAATACTTTTAAACTATTGTTTTTTTTACGGTGAGCTGCGCTGTGGTAAAAGCTCCCAGGGCGGCCAGAGGAACCGATTTAAAGACTGAAGATTTCACTGAAAGTTTTGGAATTCATCACGACACTTGGGAGACTGCTAGCCAAAGATCGAAATTCGTGGCGTACATCATTATGAAAGAATGCAGTCACTTGTGAAGGAAACAGGACTTCAAGAGTTATGGGGGGGGGGGGGGGGTGGGAAGGATGGACAATCAAACCACCGCCGGAGATCCTCCTCCTGGAACGTCAAGCATTCATTGCCCACATTGTCAAAGAACATTTCGAGCCAAAACAGGTATTACCAGCCATTTTAGATCTCACGGCTCCATACTTTCAACCCAACTGGATTAAATGAATGGTCATCATCATTCTTGATGGACAAACACTAAGCTTGCCCCGATGGCAAGTGAGCTGTTGATGAAGTGGACCCCTTAAACAATTTGTTTGAATTTCTGGAACGTCACCTCCCACATTTATCTGTGAAGAGACTGGAAATCGTGCAACATACTGTTTGTGGTTTCTGTGTTTAGTTTAAATTCACTACGGAATTAGACTAGACCAGTGGTTCTCAACCTTTTTTGGCCCGTGCCCCCTTCACCATATTTTCAGAACGTCACCCCCCCCCCCTTTCGTATTTCCTACCTAAAAATCCCCCCCCCCCCCCATTCCTTACACAGTATACGTAATAATGGAAGCTAAATTTAATAGCACATACTAAAACAAGTCTAGACGTCCACATAAAACGTGATTTGGTCTATTTACTTTATAAAATAAATTTTAGAAGGGTAAGACGTACAGAACTGTAAAGTTTGAAGGGAAAAACAATATCAAGTAATCGGTTCTTGTATTAACGCGATCTTGAAATAATCTTAATTTCCCCCCCCCCCCCTGGAAACCCTAAAATTCCCCCGGGGGGGGGGGGGGAGGAATTCCCCACCGGTTGAGAACCACTGGACTAGACAATATGTTAAGAATGGCCATCCTTTTATTAGCGTTGCCTCCTAGATACTTTTAGACCCTAGCCAGCCACTGCATGAAGGTGCATGAAGCAGGTGCAATAGCAAGATATAGGTAACCTTTCCTGCAGACCACGATGAGACCGACGTTCTACAAAACACTTGCTACATAATGATGATAACACATCCTTTCATCTGTAAAGAGAGCTATAACTATCTATAACTTATAATTCTATAATACACACGAGGCGGGTACGTGTATCTAAGCAGGCATTAAGCAGCACCCGATATTTGTATTCGAACACGCCCCGACTACCGAGCCCAAACGTGAGCGTTTAACGGTCGCTGGTAGCAGAAGCGATATCGCCGAGAGAGCACACAAATGCTCAATTTTATAGCCGTGTACTCCATATTTAATCTATTAAATCAATTATTTCTAGCACACGGCGTGCTATGCAACAGTAGTTGTAGTTAAACGTTTGTTTTCTTGAGATATAATTAAACGTTCTTGACTCGTTCGTGTGAATGTGCTGTAGTTGTAGGATTGGCAGTGGCCGTGGAATGCCCGCAAACCTGTTGTTATTGATTTGACAAAATGTGTGAGTGTGTAGGGCTGATTCTGTTTACTTTAGTATTCTCGTTTCTGAAGTAAATTTGGGGAGATGTATATTTAGCAGGTGGTTTTATTGTCGGAGGGCAAGCAGACATACATTTTCAAGCGCATGTCTTATTTTTAAGTTGAATGAAACCATTGATGAGTGACAGATGATTCGTGTAAATAATGAAACATTAAAACAGTGTTCAGTGCTGCAAACTAATTAAAACTTTATGTGTTTTCATAAAATATCTGAACTTTTTATTTTCATTATCCTGTTCAACCATGTTGGGTTATAATTGGGATATATATTAAATGTTGTATATAGTTCAATATTCATTCTGAATATAATTTTATATAGATATCATCGTTTTTGATGAGATTTATAATGTATGTATACTGAAGTTCTGTCTGTTTTGAAAATGTTTATATTGGTTATCATCTTCTGTTAAATGAGTATAATTTTAATACTTCATATTTAACTTATAATATTTCATATTCAGGGGTGTCACTAGGGGGGTGCGGGCCACACCGGGTGACACCATCAAGGGGTGACACCAAAATAAAAAAAATTGCTATATGCGATTATATATGGTACAGGAACACTCGGAAGAAGACCATGGTGAAAGTCTAGAGGGGTAACACCAAGAGTTTACCGCACTGGGTGACACCAACCCCAGTGACGCCACTGTTCATATTACATTTTCCATATACATCTCCTTTACGGGGATTTTAGTTCTACTTATAATATATCACTTAATGTGTCAGGTCTTAGTCATATATGACTGAGCTATCATATGGCGGGTAGACGGTACTACCTGCTTTCTGTTAGCACTGAATGTTGGGCGGTGTTCAACAAAACTGACACTCCACATTGTGCCAACGGTTCTGGGCAGAGGAGTGCAATTGGGAGGGTACAAGCCTTATCCTAGTGCAAGAAAATGCAATGTAAAGACTAAATGTCATGGCAGGGCAGATCAGGCCCTAAGCCTTGTCTGCAACTGGTCTAGGATGGAAGCTCCAACAAGGTTGACTGTTTGAGCATTGCTTTGCTGATCCAGTAGCTTTTGCAGTTTGTCTTGTTCCAGACGTGTTAGTGTTACCTTTCTTAAACTAGGCAGACTAAGCGAGGAATAATGCTGCATTGAGCAACGCTTGGTCTCTACAATTCAGCCCAGGCTTTGTGTTAGGAAAGGTTTTACTCCATTTTACAAACTACCATCTGTCAAGACAGCAAGATGCTAGTCCGTCATATATCACTTAACGTTTCCCTGCATCTCCTTGGAGGCATCTTTCTGCAACAGGTTTTACACCTGACCTAGGCAAATTTCAGTGGGACACTTCTTTTTGTGGTTGTCTTTGCAAGCATATCTTCCCCTCATGCTTTGATCACACATTGTAGTCCATTCCTCTGTTATATACATCATAAAATATCTGTACATTTTAAAATAAATTATAAAACATCTTGTTATCAGGTCTTAGTCAGATATGACTGATCTACAATATGACAGTAGTCCATTATACCTGCTTTCTGTAATTGCAGAATATTTGGCGGCACTCAACAAATCCAACACCCCACATTGTCCCGAAGACTTTGGGTGGAGGAGTGCTATTGGGAGGGTACAAGCCTGACCCTAGTGCGAGGAAAGGTATCCTAAAAACTAAATGTCATGACAGGGTAGATCAGGCCCTAAGCCTTGGTTGGCAACTGGTCTAGGATGGAAGCTCCAATAGGTGGACAGTTTGAGATTTGCTTTGCTGATTTGACAGCTTCTGCAGATCGTCTAGTTCCAGATGTAGTAGTGTTACTTTTCCTCTGAAATAATAAACTAGGCAAGCCGAGAGAGGATTTATGCTGCATGAACAACACTTACGTTACTTTTCTTTTTGTTTTCATTCACATGCACACATGTGTACTCAAACATACAGACTCTCTCTCTCTCTCTCTCTCTCTCTCTCTCTCTCTCTCTCTCTCTCTCTCTCTCTCTCTCCCTCCCTCCCTCCCTCCCTCTCTCTCTCTCTCTCTCCCTCCCTCCCTCCCTCTCCCCCTCCCTCCCTCCCTCCCCCCTGCTTCCCTCCCTCTCTCTCTCTCTCTCTCTCTCTCTCTTTCTCTCTCTCTCTCTCTCTCTCACACTACACACACATATACTCATATATATATATATATATATATATATATATATATATATATATATATATATATATATATATATAATATATATATATATTATAATTTCCAGTTTCATTGCTCCATTCCTACTGTTTCTAGTTAATTTGATCCAATAATGTATACATTCTCCAATGAAAACGTTCTTTTATATTTCCAGTTTTGCAGTCATAAATAGCACAATTCTACCAGCTGTTGTAGTAATCCAGCCATAATACTTAAACATGGCAGAAGGGGCTGTCAGAAATCTTGTCTGGACATTCATTCTCCTTTCATTTTCAGCTAGTGTCTGGACTGCACAACAGGTAAACCTACATTTATGTAATAATTCTATGTATTTGTATTCCTTATTCATGCATGTAATCCTTTTAATTTATTTTAATTGTTTTTTTGTGTTCACTCGCTTTTAGCTCAAGCGAAGCCAATACACGTGTTACTACTTGTAGTGCACTGGACTGATGTTTGCTTGTGGATTAGCTTTCCTTATTAGTGTCCCTTGCTTTCAGACAAACTACCCCAACTTCTCAGGTACTTGTAATTTACTTCCCCTAGTCAAGGACTAGGAGGCAATATTTTAGTGCAAATGACCTTTATAGAGGTTGAACTCGCTTCCTTGGCATCAACACACTGAAAGAATTAATTAGCATGCACCCTTATCCATTCGGCCATGATTACCTTCTTTTTAGTGTATTATATTCATGATAGGGAATGACAGAAGAAGAAGATATTCATGGTAATTTTTTGGTTTGTAAAGGATCCTGTTCCTTGCAACAGATACCTCATAAGTGCTTCAGTCTCCTTCCATAGATCACACAAAGAGAATTTCAGCACAGTGCACAAACTTTGTAGCATCGGGAAGGATCCTGTGTGTATAGCAGAATCACATGTACATTTTTGTGTGGGTAGCTTCTTTTTGTGTGGGTAACTTGCTCTGTATGACAGGCCTGCATGCCTAATTTGTGACGCTTTGAAAATAAAGTTTGTTCATTGGTTTGCTTTTGAATACTTTAATACTTTTGTGTATGTTTTTATTTGATTCCTTATTCATTGATCTGATTCTATTAGTTTATTTTATTCATGCTAATGTGTAAAAACATACAGATATACTCTGCTCTGAGGAAAATTGCTTTCCAATACTTTGCTTATTAGATGAGATTTTAAATTCTGTAGTCTTATTAATATGACAGTGAGGAGCGGCTGGCCGAGTGGCTAGAATGCCGGACTCTCCTTCGGGAAACCCGGGTTCAATCCCTCTGTAAGGTGTGGGATTTTTTTCTGTCGGGGACAAAAAGAAAATCCTAACCTGCATAGTTCATGGCGACTGCACTAGCCAGGCGGCCTTAATTCCTCAGACTCAAAGACCCCTCTGCCATACACCGCAAGGTACAATATTGGCATTAAATGACAGTTTTGACAGTTAATATGACAGTTTAGGGCAAGAAAGAAAACCCTAACCTGCACAGTTCGCAGCAACTGCACTAGCCAGGCGGCCTTAATTCCTCAGACTCAAAACCCCCACCCCCGCTACACTTTCCATCTCTGTTACATTTTGTAATTTACCAATTTATAGATTAAACAATGAAGATCAACCTGTCATGCCAGTCATGTGTTATAGGGGTGTCATGATGGAAGCAATAACACTTCAGTCTTTCCTTGTTTTCTTCTTCTTTTTCGTTCCCATGTTCCCCCAGGCAGTAAGTCACACCCAGTTCCATCCATCCATCATGTGCCATGCCAATAAGTTTTGCCATCTCACTCGATCACCAGAGTCATGGATCAGCTCTATGTTTCTGCGTGGCGGGTTAGGGATATCCCCTATCAAAGGAGAAGTAAGGTGCCTCCTTTCCTCCACTAGCCTATGGGACACCTTTGGGCAAGGTGGAGTACCCGTTTAGCCCCCCGATCAGGGTTGCCTGAAGCCATTGGTGCAGATGGTGGATCAAGTTGAAGGGCAGCTGACAGATAGTTGTAGGTTATGGTCTCCAGCTTTACGACGGTATGCAGAGGATCTATTTGTTGGGGAAACAATGGCTATGGTCATTGATCAGTACGGCCACAGCTAAGAATGAAAGCAATGACAGACTACCTTCTTTACAGATGCCAAGAAAATTATGTTTTGCGGTCTCATCGAAAATCAGAGAAACAGCGTAAATGAGTGCATCAGGTGACTTAAGACTATCAGCAGGCTACCGAGTGCAAAAGATTACTATCATTGAAAATAGGAACTTCGAATGTTAAAACAATGAGCAAAGATTGAAAATTAGAAAACACCCAGTTACGCACATCAGTGGTCAGTGTGCCCGACTCCAGCATGCATTTCTGTCAGGTTTGCTTCCTCTAGACAGATTCTGTCAAAGGTATCAGGTTCTATCTACCAATGGTAGGTTTTCTTTCCAATCATTGTTGCCAGGGTGGTGGTGATATGGCCTACTCTTTGCGATTTCCCAACTGCCATTGGATCAAGATTTGTAGCCACAGATGGAGATGATGCTCCACATTTGCGAGTCTTTTATACCATTTTAGCTCTTCTGTTTTGTACATTGACCAATTCATGAATGTTTGTAATTTATTAGCAATCATTTTAGTCGTTTTCTTTGTTTCTGATCCATACAGCAGTACCGATTTGACATTAGAATTGAACTTTATAATTTGGTGCTTGGTTTAATTTCTTTTGACTTCCTAGTGCTATAAATTTCCTAGAGCTATTTGTTTAAGACTTCTTTATTTATCACTTTGTCTTTCCATGATATTTGCTGCATTCTCTACATTCTGTAAGATATTAAGAAGTACATGGCTGCTTGTTTTTTGAATCCTCTTTGAGATTGTGAGTTTTAACTCTTTAGGTCCAGCCCACTGGCATTCAGGTAGTATAGGTCCTGTAGAGGGCTGTCAGTTTTCAGAGTGAGGTTCATGTACAGATGTGTCTCCCCAGCCAGTACCAAAACACCATCTCTGTAGTGCTGCAAAGCTCTCCTTCCCCTCTCCAAACTCGGAAGCCGTCAGGGTGGGCGAGATCAGTATCAGACCATCCCATCTGTGAAGAGGGGTACTAGGATGTAACCAGGTCATGGTACAGCACAGCACATACAGGCTGCTGCTGGGATTAGGCTGGGCTGGTTAGATTTCCTCTGCAGGTTTCAGATATTCCATTGTTAACAAAATCCAACCCAGGTTTCAGGTATGTAATTGTTAACATACTCCAACCCAGGTTTCAGATATGTAATTGTCAAAATCCAACCCAGGTTTCAATACTCCAACCCAGGTTTCAGGTATGTAATTGTTAACATACTCCAACCCAGGTTTCAGGTATGTAATTGCTAACATACTCCAACCCAGTTTCAGGTATGTAATTGCTAACATACTCCAACCCAGGTTTCAGGTATGTAATTGCTAACATACTCCAACCCAGGTTTCAGGTATGTAATTGCTAACATACTCCAAGCCAATACACAAGAGGGGTAATAGTTAAGTACATTCACAACAATATATTTATTCAGTGAACATAAACACAGAAGCCACAAAATACAGATTGCAGATTTTTTATCTGGCATATTTAGCTTCATTTCATCAGATGCATACTGCAGAGTTATATATCATGTGGAGTAAATTGATAAATCATATGTTTGCTGAAATACATAAAGCCACCAGTCACTGATACTGTTTGATTGTGGATAACACATGCTTCACATTCAAACACTTTCTATGACTGTGTTATATATCTCAGTCCAAATATTATTCATCTATTCACTTCACATGATTTATATATATATATCTCTCTGCAGTATGCACCTGACAAGATGTAGCCAGGTTTTAAATACATTGTTGTTTTTCTTTCTAGGTCATTACCATTGGTGCATCGCTGAGCTCTGAGAGAACAGAGAATGAATTCAAGCAGGCCGTCGATGCTTTGAATCGGAACTTCGGTCACACACATTTGCTGTTCAACTCCACATCTATCCTCATGGATAGTAATCCAATCCGCTCCGCTCTGGATATCTGCGATAAGTTATTGACCCAGCACGTGTTCACTGTGGTAGCATCACATCCAAATTCTACAGACCATTCGCCGATTTCTGTGTCGTACACATGTGGCTACTATGAAATACCAGTGATAGGTATATCTGCAAGAGATTCAGCATTTTCAGATGTGGTAAGTTGGCCATAAGAGTTGGGTTTGCCATGTGAATAGTGTATTGGCCTGCCAGCATTGGTGGTACAGGTTCACTACCCTCATCATCATCATCATCATCATCATCATCATCATCATCATCATCATCATATGCCATACCAGTAAGTAAAGACAGTGTTTACACAGCTGCATGGGAACGTGCAGGGCAGTAGATCTTTAAACTTAAACCTACAAAAACAAAACCTCTGGCAGACATCAGAAGTATGCATACTGTAACACTGCAACATTAGTTTAGTGATTATGTGAGGCAGCGTGTATGTGTCTAGATGTCAGTGTGGGTGTGTGTGTGCGTGTTTGTGTATATGTGTGTGTTTGTGTATATATGTGTGTGTTTATGTGTGTATATGGTGTGTATGTGTTTGTGTGATGTGTGTGTATGTATGTGTATATGTTTGTGTGTGTATGTGTGCATACATGCAGTGTATGCAAGGGAGTGTGTATTTGTATGTTATTGAGTGCGTGCATAACTGTGAGAGTTTGTGCAAATGATGTAAGCATGTATGCAGGTATGTATGTGCATGTGTGTGTTTATGAATGTACATGTGTCTGCCTGTCTCATGGTAATATGCATTGTTTATGTTTACAAAATCCATTTGACAATGTTTTTTTTTCCTATGTGAATGTAACATGCACAATTGATGAATAAAAGATGAGTGATTGGAAGGGCCAAATGTAAGACGGGCCTGCCTGCCCAAGTTGTGACCCTTTGAAAATAAAGTTTGTTCGTTCGTTCTCGACTATTCTTCTTCTTTAATGCTTTGCCCCCTTTTGGGACATATACCCTCAAGCAACTCACTCCAAACCCTCCTAGCCTCAGCTAGCCCATGCCGCTCTGTTCATCTCCTCCTCATATTATTCATTTCTGTTTCTACTTCTCAATGTGTTTGTAGGTTTCCCTCTTGTTTCTTTTTGCCCTGTGGATTCCAGACAAGGACTTTTCCAGTTATACTGTTCTGAGGTTTTCATATTGTATGTTCTTTCCAGCATGAGCATCTTGTCTTCAATTCATGGCTCACTTGTGTTTGTCTAGTTCTCTCCATTAGCTCCACATTAGTGATTCTGTCATACCATTGTATTCCTTCTATTTTGTGCAAGCCACAGTTTGTGAATGTGTGTAGCTTATTTGTAATTGTTTTTGTTGTTATCCATGTTTCCGATCCATACAGTAGTATTGATTTAACATTAGAATTGATTGAATACTTGAAGTTTGGGAATGAAGTTCTGAACATATGGTGAAGGAGTGCATAGGCCAAAAAAAGGTTGAGAACCACTGGTCTAGATGCTTTGAATTTCATTTCTGGCCATGCTTGTTTTAACTTCATAATCCAGTCTATAGTCAGTAAGAATAGTTGAGGTGACACAAGGCAACCTGTCTGACTCCTGTTTCTTAATTCAATTGTCTCTGTTAGTTTTCCTCTCATGTAGGACTCTGTACCTCAGTCTATAGTCAGTAAGAATAGTTGAGCTGACACAAGGCAACCTGTCTGACTCCTGTTCTTAATTCAATTGTCTCTGTTAGTTTTCCTCTCATGTAGGACTCTGTACCTCAGTCTATAGTCATTAAGACTAGTTGAGGTGACAGAAGGCAACCTGTCTGACTCCTGTTCTTAATTCAATTGTCTCTGTTAGTTTTCCTCTCATGTAGGACTCTGTACCTCAGTCTATAGTCAGTAATAATAGTTGAGGTGACAGAAGGCAACCTGTCTGACTCCTGTTCTTAATTCAATTGTCTCTGTTCGTTTTCCTCTCATGTAGGACTCTGTACCTCAGTCTATAGTCAGTAATAATAGTTGAGGTGACACAAGGCAACCTGTCTGACTCCTGTTCTTAATTCAATTGTCTCTGTTAGTTTTCCTCTCATGTAGGACTCTGTACCTCAGTCTATAGTCAGTAATAATAGTTGAGGTGACACAAGGCAACCTGTCTGACTCCTGTTCTTAATTCAATTGTCTCTGTTAGTTTTCCTCTCATGTAGGACTCTGTACCTCAGTCTATAGTTAGTAATAATATTTGAGGTGACAGATGGCAACCTGTCTGACTCCTGTTCTTAATTCAATTGTCTCTGTTAGTTTTCCTCTCATGTAGGACTCTGTACCTCAGTCTATAGTCAGTAAAATAGTTGAGGTGACACAAGGCAACCTGTCTGACTCCTGTTCTTAATTCAATTGTCTCTGTTAGTTTTCCTCTCATGTAGGACTCTGTACCTCAGTCTATAGTCAGTAAAATAGTTGAGGTGACACAAGGCAACCTGTCTGACTCCTGTTCTTAATTCAATTGTCTCTGTTAGTTTTCCTCTAATGTAGGACTCTGACCTCAGTCTATAGTCAGTAATAATAGTTGAGGTGACAGAAGGCAACCTGTCTGACTCCTGTTCTTAATTCAATTGTCTCTGTTAGTTTTCCTCTCATGTAGGACTCTGTACCTCAGTCTATATCAGTAAATAGTTGAGGTGACAAAGGCAACCTGTCTGACTCCTGTTCTTAATTCAATTGTCTCTGTTAGTTTTCCTCTCATGTAGGACTCTGTACCTCAGTCTATAGTCAGTAAAATAGTTGAGGTGACACAAGGCAACCTGTCTGACTCCTGTTCTTAATTCAATTGTCTCTGTTAGTTTTCCTCTCATGTAGGACTCTGTACCTCAGTCTATAGTCGTAAGAATAGTTGAGGTGACACAAGGCAACCTGTCTGACTCCTGTTCTTAATTCAATTGTCTCTGTAGTTTTCCTCTAATGTAGGACTCTGACCTCAGTCTATAGTCAGTAAATAGTATAAGTTTAGGAGGTGACAGAAGGCAACCTGTCTGACTCCTGTTCTTAATTCAATTGTCTCTGTTAGTTTTCCTCTCATGTAGGACTCTGTACCTCAGGTCTATATTCCGTAAGACTAGTTGAGGTGACAGAAGGGCAACCTGTCTGACTCCTGTTCTTATTCAATTGTCTCTGTTAGTTTTCCTCTCATGTAGGACTCTGTACCTCAGTCTATAGTCAGTAAGAATAGTTGAGGTGACACAAGGCAACCTGTCTGACTCCTGTTCTTAATTCAATTGTCTCTGTTAGTTTTCCTCTCATGTAGGACTCTGTACCTCAGTCTATAGTCAGTAAGAATAGTTGAGGTGACACAAGGCAACCTGTCTGACTCCTGTTCTTAATTCAATTGTCTCTGTTAGTTTTCCTCTAATGTAGGACTCTGCACCTCAGTCTATAGTCAGTAATAATAGTTGAGGTGACAGAAGGCAACCTGTCTGACTCCTGTTCTTAATTCAATTGTCTCTGTTAGTTTTCCTCTCATGTAGGACTCTGTACCTCAGTCTATAGTCAGTAAGACTAGTTGAGGTGACAGAAGGCAACCTGTCTGACTCCTGTTCTTAATTCAATTGTCTCTGTTAGTTTTCCTCTCATGTAGGACTCTGTACCTCAGTCTATAGTCAGTAATAATAGTTGAGGTGACACAAGGCAACCTGTCTGACTCCTGTTCTTAATTCAATTGTCTCTGTTAGTTTTCCTCTCATGTAGGACTCTGTACCTCAGTCTATAGTCAGTAATAATAGTTGAGGTGACACAAGGCAAACTGTCTGACTCCTGTTCTTAATTCAATTGTCTCTGTTAGTTTTCCTCTCATGTAGGACTCTGTACCTCAGTCTATAGTCAGTAAGAATAGTTGAGGTGACACAAGGCAACCTGTCTGACTCCTGTTCTTAATTCAATTGTCTCTGTTAGTTTTCCTCTCATGTAGGACTCTGTACCTCAGTCTATAGTCAGTAAGACTAGTTGAGGTGACAGAAGGCAACCCGTCTGACTCCTGTTCTTAATTCAATTGTCTCTGTTAGTTTTCCTCTCATGTAGGACTCTGTACCTCAGTCTATAGTCAGTAAGACTAGTTGAGGTGACAGAAGGCAACCCGTCTGACTCCTGTTCTTAATTCAATTGTCTCTGTTAGTTTTCCTCTCATGTAGGACTCTGTACCTCAGTCTATAGTCAGTAAGAATAGTTGAGGTGACAGAAGGCAACCTGTCTGACTCCTGTTCTTAATTCAATTGTCTCTGTTAGTTTTCCTCTCATGTAGGACTCTGTACCTCATGATTTTCTATGTTGCCATCATTATGTTTTACACTTGGTCCTATTCCTGACCTCAGTGGCATAAAGTAAATGTAAAGCTCAAGTTTGTTGTGTGTCCTTAACTGTGCATTGCTTTTTGGTGATTTACTAGGCAATGTTAGTTCAGTAGTTTTCCATTGCTTTATGAACAGCCAAGACCTCATACCACTGAAATCAATGCGAAGAAGTCTGCTTTCAAATCGCTCACAGCTGATTTTCAAACCACTCTGGGTGTGTCGGGGAATTATAAAACCGTGTTTCCCACTATTCCTTAAGCCACAACAGCGGTTAAATAATAAAAGATAAAGCTTTAATAAAAACATCATGGAATACTGTTGAATAGAGCATATTAATTGTCCAGTGAAATACTCCCTTAGTGAATTCAAACACAGAAGTCACAAACTTGAGGTTACTCTATTTATTGCCTGGTGTATTTCTCTGCATCTCATCAGGTGCATGCTACAGAGTTATAAATCATATGAAGTGAATAAATGAATAGGTAAAATGGAATGACGGTTACCAAATCGAGTAACTGAACATTTACCTGTGTGGGTGGAAAAGAGTTAATCAATCTTCAGTAATCCATGTGCATTCAACAGGTCATAAAACTCGGAGCTCTGCCGTCTCTCAGTATCCACCTGACAACGAGATGCAGCAAAATATGCCAGACAATAAAATCGTGCAACCTACTCTGTGTGTAAAATATACAAAGTAACTTGTAAGATGTTTTATTTTGTCTTTCAGAATGTTCATAAAATGTTCCTGCGTACTGTTCCACCATACTCCCATCAAGCAGATGTGTGGACCCACCTATTGGTGGAATTGTCCTGGAAAAAAGTCATATTTCTCTACAGTGCTGACGAGGAAGGAAGATCTATTCTTAGCCGTTTCCAGAATCTGGCTGAGGAGCATGGCATCAGAGTGAGTGTTGAGATTCCTTTAACTCTGAATGCAGATTTATATATAACAGGTGGGTGGTAGAGTAGATTTATCTCTTATCAAAGAAGAAATAAACTGCCTCCTTCCTCCGCTAGCCTATGGGACACTCTTGGGCAAGGTGGAGTACTCATTAATCTCCCTCAACCAGGGTATTATGAAACCATTGAACTGGTGTGGATGGAGCTGTAGAGCATATGACAGATAATTGTTAGTTACGGTCTCAGTTTAATGATGGTAAGAGAGGCTTTCTTTATAAGGACAATGGCTATGGTCACCAACCAGTGTGGTCACTGCTAAGAAGGAAAGCAATGGCAAACTACCTTCTTTTCAATTTCCTATAACATCATCTCTGAACACTTGAAAGAAGTTAACTCACAAAGAGAACAGGTTACTCGCATCAGAAGACAATTCACATTCTTTTGTTGTGTCATGAGAAGGGGAAAGCTGTAGTATGTCTTCACAATGGGAAAGTTGGAGAGGAAAAGAGGTGGGGGGAGACCAAGAGTGAAGATGCCGGACAGTTTGACATCATAACATGGAGGGATATCAGTATCAGAAATGATGGGCAGCACACGAGACAGCAGGCTGTGAACAAATATAATCAGTGCCACATGGCATGGACTATAAGAAGCAAATAATCACACAGTATATATAGCCATAGGCATGTGAAGTGTGATGCCTTCACATAGGTAGGTCAAGATATAATGAGATGGGTCTGGTTAGGAGGAGAAATCATTTGAAAATATGACATTTGGAAAAACTGATGGGACAAGAGCACGGGATAGATAAAATGATAAATACCTGAATGTTGTGCCCATTTGACATAATTGAGACAGGATCACGAACCTTGGCTTCCCATGCCTCTCAGCATGGCACATAATGATGATGATGTTGATTATTATGATGATGACCCATTTTATGAGGCATGGTTGAGCCCACAGCCCTACAGGTCAGAAGAAATCCTGCCATTGCTGGGGAGTGAGCATGAACCACTGCCTTGCCTGCAAGCACACTCGCCAGTATGCCACTGTAGCTCATATGTGTATACGTGATACAATGGTAGATTCCCCTTGCCAATTGCTAATTTGTGTGTGAGTTAATTAGTCGTTATCTAAATAGATAGACCTATGAATCAGCAGGTGAGAGGTGATAAGAGGTCATTGCATCCGTTACCTGTTGATGGTCATACTATAGAATGTTGATGTATTGTAAGTTAGTTACTTGCCCCACACAACTAACTCGCCTCCTCTATGATTTGATTTCTGCTTTTATCCACAACTGTTAATTCCATATTCACGGATAATCTCTATATCTAGAGGCCACTCTACCATCTGTCACTGGTGAGCATGTCTACCCTAGGAGTAAGGTACAGGTACTGAATACACTCATGGACATGGCGATTCCCTGGGTGAGCCCAGTACCATGTACCGGTTCTACAATTATGGAATGGGGGATGGAATTATTGGATGGTGGGGAATGCCCATGGTCTGCCCCTGCCTTCCCTTGAGGGTTGACCATGATGTCTTTAGCCGTTCTACCTTGACCAGCTGAGATGTGGGCGACACCACAACAGAATGTCCCTCGAAACCCCCAGGAAGGCTAACCTGGTTTTTAAAAACGCCCGCAGAAGTCGGATGAGCTGGCCTAAAGGTTGCAAATAAGAATGGCACAACACAAAAACATCAGGAGTGAAATGTCCTTCATGCCCAGAACAGCTCTGACTATCTTGTCTTCTGGGCACAGCGTCCAGAACACGTCCGAACCGAAATCTCGCTGAGTGAATGTCATCTGCAGACTGACCTTTCCTGGTTTGTGCGGGGAGCAGCCTGTGGCAAACAAAACCCCCAGTACATGGAAGTGAGGAATTAAAGCAGCCATGTGCAGGACATAGCGATTCCTTGGGTAGCCCAGTACCAGAGCGTTATGTGTCGGCTCTGCAATTATGGAAGCCTCCTTGGATGGCGGAAAATGTTCATGGACTGCCCTTGCCTTCCCTTGAAGGCTGACCGTGAAGTCTTCGACTGTTCTAACTTGACCAGCTGGGATGTGGATGGCACCATAACAGTGAGAGCTCCCCAATAATGCTAACCTGGTTTAAAACGCATGCTAAAGTAGGATGTGCTTTGGCCCAAGGGTGCCTAACCAGACACACCGCAATTATGTATGAAAAAACACTCCGGATGAATGCAGAAGAAGAAGAAGAAGAATACACCCAAGAAAAACATGTATAAAGCACACATATGCACAGATGTTACTTGTGCATTCTGGGGCTCCGTAAAGGAAGCAAAGAATTGTAACATTGTAAACTACCATGCATGTCATAAGAAGCAACAATGGAGGGTTGGCCTTGGGACTGTCATCTCTATCCCATAGAAAACATTGGCTGCAGAATTCAACCAACCATAAACAAGTCCATGTCTTTGCGTGAGTTGATTGATGACTTACGCTTCAAAGGGAATAACGAGTAGAAGAAAGTAAAGGTAACCAACCCTATGATAGATACCATCTTTGACAGGGTAAGTGACAGGTCTTCATGTACAGTAGGTCACTGTATTATGAAGTAACTCAGCCTGTTCCCTTCTTCAACTTTAGCTTGACACCAGAGTCATATGTTGCCAGCAAAATATGAATATTATGGATTTCTCTATGAAGCAAATGTGAGAAAGCAACTTGGCTAACTCACATTATAAAGCCATGACGTAGAACATGTGAATTCTTTTCACTCCACAGAGTAGTATGAAAGTAAAGTAAATAAGTAAAGTTTGTAAGTCAAGAACCGTTTTTACATGCCTTGAGACATACGGGGCATACGGTGCTAGCCCCATATTTTAAAAGACCAATTGACACTCACAGGGATGATGTGGTCAGATCATGCTGGCCGCCTTGACTTCTGAAGACATTTTCTGGTGCGCATTTGAGGCTAACTACGTTGACCTGGAAGCCCAGGTTAAATCCGCCTCAATGTGAATCCAAACGCATAATCACCAGGCCAGCAGGCAAGTGTGCTAGCCAAAGCACTATTACTACTCCTCACTGTAGTACCAGGGGGCTTCACATGAAAACCTTACAAGTGGGATAGAAATTACAGTAACCACGCCATTTTGTCTTGTAACCTGTCAGTAGTGTTGTTAAGGATGTCAAGAGTGTTAAGCACATTGCATCACGGTGCAGATGAACATTGTGATGTCATAAGAACAGCTTAAAGATGGCCACCCCACTTTTGTCATGCACCAAAGAGGAGCAGCATTTTGTTATCCATTTTTTTTTAATAGTGAAGAGATGAAACCTATAGAAATTCATCAGTGAATGAAAGTCCACTATGGTTGTGCATGCCTGTCAGTCCAGCAAGTGTATGAGTGGAATAGGAAGTTTCAAAACAGTGTGACTTCTGTAACAAACTATTCTTTCCAACGATGAGGTACAGCAAGTGGTGCATGAGTGGTTACACATACAACTAAGAGAATTTTACTTTCTACAGGAATCCAAGCACTTTATTGGGACTGGAGGACTTGCATTGAATGCAGTGGTGACTACATTTAAAAAAATGATACATTTATTCTTTACTTTTTCAGAATATATTCACCAAGAAATAAAATACAAAAACATTTAAGGTTTTCACTTGAATTCCCTTGTATGTGCCATAGGATTGCTTGTACCTCTGTAGGTAACTTGTAGTTATTCTGAGGCATGAGCAGCATAATTGGTTAGTGTGCTTGCTTGTCAAAACAGTGATCATGGTTCAGTCCCTAGCAGCCACAGGAGTTTATTTTCCAAAAAGTGCAGTTCTGGGCTTGACACAACCTCATAAAGTTGTATTTGAGTTGTCTGGATAGGAAAGTTGGTGAAGAAAGAGAACTGTCTACTTCACCTCATTATGCCCTGCCCTAGTATATGTGAAGGCCCTAGACTTCACACTCCAATAGCAGTATCTACCATGGGATTGCCTTTACCTTGCTCAATACATTGTTGATTTCTTCTTGCCAGATTGAACCATCAGTCAAGTACGCACCTGGGGAGAAGAACTACACCGCAGAATTAGAACCCATTTTGAAACATACATCAAGGGTCATTCTCCTGACTGCTTCGTAAGTTATCTGTGTGTTTGATTTCTTGCTCTGTCTCTCCACTTCTACCTTAGTGTGTAGAGTAAAATAGTTTTATAATCTTCAACATTTGGTGTAAGTTATCTGTGTTTTTGATTTCTTGCTCTATCCTTCCACTTCTACCTTAGGGTGTACAACAGTGGCCCCCAAGCTTTTCAAGCAGAGAGCCATATCTACTATTTTCGGTAGTTAAGCGGGCCACAACATTATAAAATTATAAAAGTCGTGCATTATCATTCTTACCCTTATTAATTTTAAAGGCAGTCAGTGTCAGTACTATGCTGCGGTCATTATTTGATTTAAAATCAAAAGTTCATTTAACAATAAATTTGTAATCATTTTCGAAGATGGCTAATAATGTAATTAATTTACAATTGTAACTGTTCTTCATAACCAGTTACTTAAGTTCAGATGCCAGTTTATCAATGTCTGGGTACAGATCTGTCGTGCCTAAAGTCATAAACGCAGCTAGGTTACTGTCAGTGAGTCTGGAACGTTGCTTTTTTTTTTTTAATATCAATCATTGCGGAAAATGACTGCTCGCATATGTAAGTTGAACCAAAACGACAAATGTATCTCTGGGCGAATGAATGCAAGTGTTCAAACTGTTCGACAGGCAATAGTCGCCAGAATTAAATCATATGATCAGCTGAAGGTGAAGCAGGCAGCTCCAGAAATTTACATCTCAGTGCAGAATTGCATTTCAAATCAATTACTTCGTGCTGAAGGTTTTGCTGTAATTGACAGAGCTTGGCATCAGGAAATACGAACGGATTTATGAAGAGGGCAACATTATCCTCCTCTATTGTGAACTCTTGAAATCTCGACTGAAAGATATCCAGAAGACTTTCAACTTTTACTTTGTACTGTAACAAGTCACATTTCTTTTCCACCACAAGCGTCTTCAGAGTTGGAAACGCCTCTAAAGTCCCTTCAGTCAGCTGTCCGATAAACAGTCGTAGTCTCATTTTAAATGAAGAAATGTCATCGCACAAATTTGTGAATAGTTTGTTTTTTCCCTGGATCCTCGCATTTAAAGAGTTTAAATGAGACGTGATGTCCACCAAAAATGCCAGGTCATTAAGCCAGTCATCGTTCAGCAGACATTCCCGTTCTGTAGGCAATTCATTTATTTCAGACAGAAACAGATAGACACTATTTTTCAGTGCCCAGAAACGTGACAGAACTTTCCCTTTAGATAGCCATCTGACATCACAGTGTAACAGTAGCTCACCATATTCCTCGTTCAGGTCTGATAGAAACTGTGTTAACTCATGCCTGTTCAGCGCCTTACTTTGAACTTTGTTCACACATCTCAGAACAACATCCATGACATGTTTCAGATTTAATGTCTTTCCACACAGAGCTTCTTGGTGAATGATACAATGATATTTTAATATAGTGCGGCCAAGAAACTGTTCCAATAATGCTAGACATCCAGACTTTTTACCCGTCAAAGCCGGAGCACCGTCGGTGCATACACTGTCCAATTTGGTCCATTCTATGTTGTTTTTCTCTACACACAACTTCAGAGTTTCAAACAGATCAGTCCCTTTGGTAGTTGCATGCATCGATTCAAGTCCTAGAAGTTCTTCAATGACTTCAAAATTATCGTTTATTGCTCGAACAAAAACTGCGACCTGAGCTGTGTCAGAAATGTCAGTGGATTCATCCATTGCCAATGAAAAAAAATTTACAATTTTTTATATGTGCTGCTACTTGACGATGAACATCGTTGGCTAATTCTTCAACTCGCCTGGCCATAGTATTATTAGACAAAGGAATCTGATCAAATTTTGTTTCACACTTTTTATCGCCAAGCATTCTAGCAGCAATTTTAAGGGAAGGCTTGATTATTTCTTCTGCATCGGTGAACAGCTTCTTTTTGCGAGCCAACAGAGGAACGACTTTGTACGACGCAACAACAGAACTTTTGCTCTTTTCGTTAGCCTTGGTGAAAAATTACTGCTGCCTGGTCAGAGAACTTTCTTTTTAGCTATGAAATCTTTTCTTAACTCCGAATTGATCGGATATTGAGCATTCATGTCTGAATGTGTGGTCGTGAAGTGTCTTTCCAGATTAAATTTTTTGTAACAGAAACCCAAATATCCACAGATTAAGCAAACTGGTTTACCACTACGGCTAGGCATAAACATAAATTTATCCCTCCAATCTTTGTTGGATTCACTACAAGCAATGTCTTCACATTTTCACTTTTTACCATTGTTTGATTTTAGATTTTCCACTCATGTTTATAGGCTTTAATGGTAAATTTTTATTTGAAAAAATCTAATTTCAACACAATACTACCAACTCTGCTAAACAGTTGTAACAGACGACAACATGGCGCCTTGCGCACTCTGATTTGTCAACAAGGCTCAGATATGGGAACTTCATAATGTTTCGTTGTGAACTGAACAGGTGCATTCGAAAATATCTTAGCATAATAACCACAAACAGAGTGAATTATCGCACGCTGACGGGGCGCTCCGAGTGCACTTTTTAAATTATTAAAATATATTATATTAAATAACGAGGCCTCGCGTGCCACTTTCTGACAGCTGGAGGCCCACAAGTGGCTCACTGGTTTGGGAACCTCTGGTGTAGAGCAATATACAGTTTTATAATCTTCAGCATTCAGCGTAAGTTATCTGTGTTTGATTTCTTGCTTTATCCTTCCACTTCTAGCTTATAGTGTAGAGTAATATGCAGCTTTATAATCTTCAATATTTGATGTAAGTTATCTGTGTGTTTGATTTCTTGCTCTGTTCCTACATTTCTACCTTAGCATGTAGAGACACATACAGCTTTATAATCTTCAACATTTGGTATAAGTTATCTATATATTTGATTTCTTCTCTCTTCCCCCACTTCTACCTTAGGGTGTAGAGTAATATACAGTTTTATAATCTTCAGTATTTGGTATAAGTTTTCTATATATTTGATTTCTTCTCTGTTCCCCCCATTTCTACCTTAGGGTGTAGAGACATATACAGCTTTATAATCTCCAACATAGACTATCGCTACAAATCCAGACAAAATTGAGAGGAATATTTGACAAGGAAGAACAGAACAGTGTACAGCACAGAACAGCCACTCTTAGCTTCCTTGATGACGAATACCCACAGGATCTATGGATCCGAGTCTACACAGATGGGTCAGCACAAAATGCTGTTCGAAATGGAGGAGTGGGAGTGTATATAGAATACTCAAATAATACTAGGGACACAGCCAGAGTTCGAACAGGAAAGTACTGCCATAACTATGATGCTGAAATCGAGGCAATCAAGATAGCAATAGAGAAATTACAAAATACCAGCCATGGTAGACAACCTGTGGTGATATTGACAAATGCAAAATCATTAATAGAGGCACTCCTGTCTGGGAAATTACCAGTTCTAAGGACACTACTTTCTGAACTTAGCTGTCAGCGTAAGGTCACCATACAGTGGATACTATCCCACTGTGGAGTACCCGGAAACGACAGAGCTGATAGATTGGCTAAGAAGGAGCAAAAGAAGAACAGCCTGACGTGCCCATTACATTCCACCATAAGAAAAGAGTGATCAAGATCAGTCAGAAGGCCACCAAACCCTACTCAAGACGACTACCACGTTATGGATGGACCAGAACAGGTCATTATTCTGCGCCCCAGAACAGGACACAATAGATTATGTAACCACATGTATACAAAATTCAAGATTGGTCACTCGGCCATGTGCACATGTGGTTTGGTGTCGCAGACAGCAGAGCACATACTCCAGGACTGCCCAAACTACAACATATCCAGGCGAACCTTCTGGCCTAGAGAGACAACAGTGGAAGATAAACTCTATGGACCGCTGAGTGAACTAAAAAAGACTGTTAGATTCATACAAGAGACAACATTGCAGTTATAACATATTTCAAGCGAACGAAAGAAGAAGAATCTTCAACATTTGGTGTAATTTATCTTTTTTTTTTTTTGCGCTCACTCGCTTTGAACTCAAGAGTAGGCCAAAAAACACTATTTATGGTAGTGATATACTGAATTTTGCTTGTGGATTAGCTTTCCCTATTAACAGTGTCCCTCGCCCTCAGGCGAATCCACTCCGACTACAGAGGTACTTGTAATTTACATCCCGAGTCAAGGACGACAGGTCAACCTTTTAGTCCAGGTGTAGGGGTTGAACCGCTTACCTCGAAATCAGCACAACAAACGTTTAAGAACACGCGTTCTTACCCATTCGGCCATCGAACCTGCATCTGTTTGTTTGATTTCATTCTCTGTTCCCCCACTTCTACCTTTTGTTTGTTGGATGAAGAATGACTTGCGCGATGACTTGGATTAAAGTGAGGAAGAGTTGCGCAATTCATCGACCTCACTCTCTCGCCTGAGTCCATCTGAGTCCAGTGGCAAGACAAGTCGAGACGACTGGAGACGAATATAGGTGCAGTGGATGACCAGGGCGCTCTACATGCCTTGCCGTGCTCATTACGTTCCACAACGCTTTGCAGGTAAACGCCGTCTTGCCCGTTGAATCACTTCTACCTTAGGGTGTAGAGACAGATACAGCTTTATCATCTCCAACATTTGGTATAAGTTAACCTATATTCTCACCTTGTGTTACCAGAGCCATGAGCAAGCAGAGAATGTTAACACTGTAACCCACCATGCATGTCGTAGAAGGCCACTAAGGAGAGTTGGCATGAGACTGGCTACCTTGACCAATAGAAAACTTTCTCTACAAAATCCAACCAATCATGAACTAGTTTACAAAGGGTTTGGCCTGTGTTGGTTTTAACCCAAGCTCCATTGGAAGATAATAATCAGAAGAAGAAGAACTCCTAGTAGTCCAGGTCACTGAAAAAATAATCCCCGGTTAGAAGGGTACTCAAACACATGGCCACTGAACTGGCAGGCCAGCCATTGCTCTCCTGCAGCTCCTGAGCAGAACTGTTAAAATAGAGGCTGCTTCTGGACAGAACACACACTGAGCTGAGACAGTCTGGTAATAGTCTAACTAAAAGGCCCTGTGTCTGAAACCCACAAGGCAAACATAAGAAGGAGAACACATGGGGAATTAGAGACAGATGAATGATATGGGGAAGGACATGAAGGGATAGCAAAAGACAGGACAGCTTGGCATAATTAGATTGAGGGCCTATGCTGCAATGGGCAGGATAAACTCCAGAATAAGAAATAGTCTTCCAGGACTCGAACAATATTTTCATGAACTACATAAATATACAGAATGAGAGAAGTTTCTGAAGTTTGGAGATGTCTTATTAAACCAACTGATGCCATAGACAACTGTTTTCAATCATTGTTATACATTTCTAGATCTAAGATATTGAAGTTCAACATTGGATACATTGAGGTCAGGTAGGTTGAATAGATAAGAGCACTCACTTTTAAACTTCTGGTGTACTGATGCTGAGGTAGTGTCTTCAACTCCTACATCAGTCAGTTGGACTAAAATATTGACTTCCCATTCTTGACTTGACATAAATTACAAGTACCTCTGAAGTCAGAGTGGGTTCGCCTAATGGCAAGGGGCGCTGGTAATAAGGAAAGCTAATCTACACACACAAATCGGTCCAGTGCACTAGAAGTAGTAGCACGTGTATGGACTACGCTTGAGTTCAAAGCCAGCAAGTACAACAACAAAATAATTGGATAGTTTTGTATGACTTTTGTTATAACAGATGATGTGTTGATCTTCTCCAGAACAGAAGATGCCGCTGTCATGTACCACGATGCTGAAGCTCTGGGTATGGCTGGGGAAGAGTGGGCTTGGATTGTATCAGAGCAGGCGCTCAAGGCATCCAATATTCCTATTGGTGAGCATTCTGTGATTTTATTGAATAATCACCATCATCATGTGCCGTGTCGATAAGAGTAAGCGGTCATGTTTTGTCATCTCGCATGATCACCAGAGTCGTGGATCAGCTCTGTGTTCTTGTCTCGACCATACCTGTGGCCAAACCAGCCATGTATTTACTTCTCTGCCTTCCTCTTGTTCTTTTCCCCTCAATCTTGCCAGTTGTCACAAAGTTCTCCAATTTATTTCTTCTCATAACGTGTCCAGAAAATTGTCTCCCTGAATTGACGAAACAAGATTTTCTAGGCAAATGTAGAGAAGTCAGTTTGTCATTACTTTTCTTCTTAGCAGTGACCGTTGATCAATGACCGTAGCCATTGGCCCCTTCTCCCCCCCCCCCCCCACACACACACACACCGTTGTGAAACTGGAGACCACAACCTACAACTATCTGTCAGCTGCTCTTCAACTTCATCCACCACCTGTACCCATGGCTTCATGTAACACTTATTGGGGGGGGGGGGGGGTGTCTAAACGGCACTCCATCTTGCCCAAGGTGATTGAATCACTTCACCATTTTAACCAACATCATTAAATATAATTCCAATCAGCTTGGGCAGTCACAGTTTGTCATCTCACTTGGTGACCAGAGTCTTGGATGAGGTGTGTCCTTGTCCCGATTATGCCATGTGGTCAACACATCCAGGTATTTATCTCTCTGTCTTCCCCTTCCTCTCTTTCCATCAATCTTGCTAGCCATCACCAAGTTTTCTAGCCCACTCCTGCCCAAAAAATCCTGACCTGACCTTTCATGTCTAATTTCTCTAATCAGTCTAAGTATTCATTTGTTTTTCTGTCCGTCCGTAGTATTCTTTGCATTTTTTCATAACCACATTTCCACTGTGATTAGATTTTCTCAGCTTTTATGTTTATTGTTCATGTTTGACATGCATAGTATATGTTCTATACAGCACTTCAACACTCTTTTTCAGAGCAGAAGTTACAATATTGTATAATATCCTAACAATAGGAGGTTTGTTGGCTGGGTCTGCATTGTTGGGTGGAGTATTGGTGCAAGAAATATCATCAAGGTGATGTTAAAATATTCCTGTTTGTTCCTCTTTTGAGGAAAGTGTGTCACAGTTATTTATATACCTTTGTCAAAGACACAGAGTGTTCAACTTTGACATTCATTTCTGTCAGGTTTGTTTGTTGTGGGCAGACTCCATTGATGGGAGCAAGCTCTGCCTGAGGGTATATTTTCTTTCCTATCAGTTTTGTCAGAGCAGCCATCTTACAGCCTACTCTTTGCGGTGATTTCCAACTGCCATGGGATTTTTAATATGCATAATTAGCACATAGGACCTCCTGTTTTTTTGCCCTTACCTGAAAAGGCTATATGCCTGATCCCACTATCCAAGAGATCAGGGGATGTGTGATATTAGATAGCATGGTTCTTGGAAAAATGCCCAGCTCTATGCTGAGATTGAACCTGTACCTTCTGAGTCTGAAGCAATGAGTTCTTAGCCACGGCTCCCATACGCCAAAATGCGTCATAGTGACAAAATCTGAGTGATAATCTTTCATAAGCTGGAACAATGGATACTAGTAAGACAGCATCCCTTTAGGTCCTCCTCCATGTTTCTTGAAACATTCTGACTGCCTTTTTGTGCAGAACTGTTTGTTGTAGCATTCAGGCAGGGCCGGATTTAGACTTAATAAGGCCCTAAGCTATTTGAAATATGGGGCCCTTTATAAGTCCAGATATTCTATGTCAGTGACAAATATGATTTTCGGATACCTAGAGGGTTAAACTGAAATACAATTAAGAAGTATATTGATAGTAAAATAATAAATCTTTAACTTAAAATCATTTTTATTCATAACAAACTTAAAAATGCAAGCTCTGGTAAAAAGAAACAAAAGTTCTTTTAAAAGGCAGAATTTGGTACTTCAATTTTAATTCACCGCAAACAACCACAAACAAAGAAGAATCCCTTCGAGCCTCATTTGCATCGGTCCGGCAATCATTTTCCGGTGTAGTGTTCGGTGGACTGCTAGACCGATCGATGGATGTTTTTTTAGTTTTGGGCCCATAGGGCCCTCACTGTCGTCGACACATACATGAGCTTCTTACCCTTCTCCAAGCCCTCACGCCCTGGGTAAGGCATATGTATATGCTTATGGACTATGGCTTTCACTGTCGCTTATTGTATCTATGGATCACTCTTGTTTTGACTTGGATATAGATGAGTTATGTTTTACCTTATTGCTGCCTTGATGCATGTAGTGTATTTATCTCCTCTGTAATTTACCCAGGTATTATCTGCTTCCGGTTAGCGGGGTAGGGGTATCCCCTATCAAAGGAGATGTAGGACGCCTCCTTTCCTCCGTTAGTCTACGGGACACCCTTGGGCAAGGTGGAGTACCCGTTTAGCCCCCCGATCAGGGTTACGTGAAGCCATGGAAGCAGGTGGTGGATGGAGTCTGAGAGCAGCCGACAGATTGTTGTTGGTTATGGTCTTGCACTCAGCGGCGATAGGCAGATGATCTCATCAGTAGAGACAATGGCTATGGCCACCGACTAGTACAGTCACTGCCCAGAAGGAAAGCAACGGCAAACTACCTTCTGCAAAACTTGCCAAGAAACCATAACAACCATGAAAGAAAACATAATAAGAAAGAGATCTGGTGGCGAGACCCCCAGGCCAGGCAGATCAGATAACACTGGGGAAGAGTGTGACGCAGGGACCAGTACTAGTAATCGTGATGACGGAGTTAATCCTGACTGTGTTACCAAGGAAATCCCCTGTGTCAGACTAAGAAACAGAGTGAGAATGGCAACGTGGAATGTGAGAAGTTTGTATGAGGGAAAGCTTAAAGTAGTGTGTGATAAGATTGAGAGGTTAAACATTCAAATTTTAGGAATTAGTGAACATCGCTGGAGTGGCAAGGGACATTTTACAACTGAAAATGGAAGTATTTTCATTTATTCTGGTAGAGATGTCGGAGGCCAGAGTGGAGTGGCATTTTGTTTAGATAAAACAACTGCAAAAGCTTTAATGGGATATAATCCAGTTAGTGATAGAATCCTCACTATTAGACTTAAAGGCCGTCCAAAAAACACAACTCTCATACAGATATATGCACCTACTTCAACAGCAGAGGAGGACGAAATTGAAGATTTTTACACCACACTACAAGACACATTAAATAAGATTGGTCATAATGATATAGCAATAATAATGGGAGATTTTAATGCAAAAGTAGGTGCAGGAAGAGCTGAAAATGAGAGACATGTTTTAGGAAAATTTGGATTAGGAAATAGAAATGATGCAGGTGACAAATTAATTGAATTTTGCACAGAAAATGAGTTAACGATAGCCAACACACTTTTTAAACAACATCCAAGAAGACTCTTCACATGGAAGTCTCCAGACAGTTTTACCAAAAATCAGATAGATTATATTTTAATACAAAGAAGATGGAGATCAAGCATAACATCTGCAAAAACCCTACGAAGTGCAGACTGTGATACAGATCATCAGTTATTAGAAGCAGATCTGAAATTAAAATTCAAAAAGCTTACCCGAGGACCAAGGCAACTTCGTTTTGATCTCACAAAAATACCAGACGCATACAACATAGAAGTTAGGAATCGCTTTGGGGTCTTGATGTCTGTACAAGAAGAAATGACACCTGATGAACTGGCAGTACAAGTAGCAATGTCAGAGTCATCGGGTTTTCCCGTTTACTTCCTGTTTCGTTTTCGTATTTTCGCGAACTTTTAGTCGCGACCAACGATTTTACTTCCGGTCTGAGCATGTCCTTCTAAAAAAATCAAAAAAACGAAAGAAGCGTGGTACAATGAAAGGGGAAGTTATCCTAATATTTTAAGTACTGGGTCTTCTGCTACGCGGGAAAAAGATTCAGCCGAAAGAAACGTTTTCTAAGGATTTTTGGGGGTGATATTCACGAATATTACGGTAATTTGTCTTATAACTCCATGTAGCTTAAAGAAGTTAAAACTTTTTATTGTATTTTTGAATGCCTCGTCCAATTTTACATAAATATGAAAAGTTTTAACACAGCTGCTGTTAGCTGAAATTCAGGGGGAAAAAATTAGTGACATCGCCATGGCCGTCATGTCATGTAAGATTGCAGCGCCCATAAAATAAACAATAACGGACCTGTATTTATTTATAATTAGAACTGGTGGAGTGAACTGCGATGTATTTTACCACAGCTGATCTTGGATGACGGCTATGAGTGGTTGTGCTGATTCAGACTTGAGTCATTCTCGCGCAACATTCACTCTCGCTCTTCAATCAGACATCATCTCCCCAGACCAGTGAGAGTGTTGAGAACAGAGTTTGCCGCCTAGTATCCTGGTAATGCTAATCAACTACACTTTCCTACCTTCAACCGGAGTTCACCCCTAATCGAGCTCCAACGGCCCATGTCCTTGGCCCGGTCATAATTAGACCCGTGCGAATACCAGAAATGCCAGCGACCGTGGCATCAGTAGAGCCAGGAATGCCTGTAGTCAATTGCAGGACACAAACCAGCGTGACTTCATGTGGACACTGAGGACTGGCCGCAGTATAACGGTCGGTATTCCGTGAATGCTGGTGAAACACCGTCCTAACGCTGTCTTTGCTGGATCACACCCTAATGCTTGAGCCGTCACGGCGTTATGTGACGTCGTACCATGACGTCTAAATTGCGTTCAATGTTGGTGTCACTATGTTCAACATTTGTGACACTCTGTATCTTCTTCTTTGATGCGCTAGCTCATCACTTGAATGTTGCACCACTGTCATTTGCCATATGACAGTTACTTACATTAATGTTTATAATATTTAATCAACAAAAGAAAGCTGTCGCAATGCAGTTAGTACATTAAGACAATATGATACATTTTCATGAATTGTTCTTTCACTAACGACGAACATTTCACATAACATTTAATTAATATAATAAATGTGCAGCTATTTTTAACTAGCAATTAGGTCACAGCACATCATAACAAAAAGTCTTATAAGTCAAGTGCATCTTTGTCAGAGACTCTGAGACTCTTGTGCTTTGTACGATGCTTTCGCCAGGCCGTCGTGTGGAAAGAGACTGAGCAAACCTGGTGCAATGAAGTTGATCCTCTCATTCCTCTCGACATTCTATCGAAAGAGGAATGTGACCTTTACTTTCCTGTTACCAAATCATAAGTAGAAACCCCATTTTAAAATATTCTCTGTATATGCAAATACTAATAATAATCATCATCAAGTGCCGGCTGGCGTAGGCGTTCATGGCTTTCCAAATAATCTCGGTCTTTGGTGTTCTAGATCCTAATACTAAATTATATTATACACCTGCGTTATACACCTGAGAGAAGTTAGGAGTCTCGTTCATGCCAACGAACCAGACAAGCTAATACAGGAAAGTACTCTTACTAATAATTTACATATATTTAAAAAATTAGTTGTGAAACCTAAAAAGCAATTAACCAAAGAATGGCCATCACTTGTGACACTCTTTCTTGAACCATTTCCTGTGACATTCAAGATTCTGCCTGTCACACCTACTTTGCCACAGCCTGTGTCAATTTGATAAAACAATTCAGGTGCACACCTTCCTGCGGTGAGTTTCTATATATTTGAATAACGAAGACACAAACAATAGATTGCACGATTTATTGCCTGACATATTTCACTGCATCTCGTCAGGTAGATACTGCAGAAATCAAATACTTACGTGAATTAACTAGATAAATCCTTCAAACTAAAATATACACATGTCTACCGACCAATGAAGCCGGACTGTTCCGGTGTGTCGGCCTGCCTAGGCTACCATCTTCTGTGTGTAGTATCTTGTCCACCCAATTCGGAATGTGTAGCTATTAAAATTATGTACCGCCGACATTCAATTCAACTGTCTAAACAAGTCATATCGCCAAATTGAGCGAGTGGCCATGGGCAGCCCACTTGGACCTATTCATCTCCTCGGAAGGTTAGCTGGATGAAATATTTCACTTGTCTCTTTTTTTCTCTTTTTGTACTGCGACAAATCTGAAAATATAAAAAATATAAAATTACACAGAGTAATGAAGCTTACATAAAAGAATAACGAAAAACACAGGATGTCTTAACTAGTTTCATCAGCAAACAAATACCTACACAAATACAATAAATAATCACGGGAGAAGACCCTGCAGTGGCTACATTGTTAATTAGATCACGGCACATCCTATCGAAAAATAAATAATACGTCAAGTTAGGCCTCGCCGCCCCGGACGCAATGATATATGGCACAACGTTGTCCGTTTAAAAATAAACAAGCCACGGTAATAGAAGGCAAATAATAAACAGTTGGTGGCCATTTTAAATTGTTAATTAGGTCACGGCACATCCTATTAAAAAAATAAATATACGTCAAGTTAGGCCTCGCCGCCCCGGACGCAATGATATATGGCACAACGTTGTCCGTTTAAAAATAACAAGCCACGGTAATAGAAGGCAAATAATAAACAGTTGGCGGCCATTTTAAATTGTTAATTAGGTCACGGCACATCCTATTAAAAAAATAAATAATACGTCAAGTTAGGCCTCGCCGCCCCGGACGCAATGATATATGGCACAACGTTGTCCGTTTAAAAATAAACAAGCCACGGTAATAGAAGGCAAATAATAAACAGTTGGCGGCCATTTTAAATTGTTAATTAGGTCACGGCACATCCTATTAAAAAAATAAATAATACTGTCAAGTTAGGCCTCGCCGCCCCGGACGCAATGATATATGGCACAACGTTGTCTGTTTACAAATAAACAAGCCACGGTAATAGAAGGCAGAATTTCTCAAGTTTCCAATCTTAGGGGCCGCGATAAATCCTGACTTATCAGTTAATTCTTCATTGGACTTCCTGGTATTAAATTGCGTCACCATATAATTCATAACTCCGCTTAGAATCAGCGTACAGTCTTTGTTGAGATACCGTTGGATTCGTCTCGTCAAGCTCTATCTAACTGGTATGATTTCATAAGTAAAAACCCAATTTTTAAATATTGACCAAAATTGCTAGTACAAGCTAGAAATATCTTGATAACTGCAGCCAAAGATTTCATTCCGACCAAGAAAAAGCAACTTAAGCCATGGATTACATCAGACACGTTAGAATTAATAAAACAACGAAGGGAGCTGAAACAGAAAGGAGATGAATCCGATAGCAGGATGAAATATAAATCTTTAACTCGAGAAATAAGAAAGAACACAAGAAAGGACAAAAATCAATATATACAAGATTGCTGTACCAGAATAGAGCAATATCATAAGGCTGGAAGAGATTATGAAATGTTCAAAGAAATGAAGTTATTGACAAGAAATGTTCAACCTCAATTGAATGTTATCTGTGACAAGATGGGAAATACCTTAACAGAATCTAGACAAATTCTAGAAAGATGGCAGGAGTACTGCAGTGGAATGTATGATATGAGTGACAGTGAGGATATGAATGAGATACATGAGCCAATGACAGCAGAGACAGAACCTGAACCCTCATTAGATGAAATTGCTTGGGCTATAAGGAACCTGAAGAATGGTAAATCACCTGGATGTGATGAGATACCAGCTGAACTAATTAAAGCAGGAGGAGAAGAAAGCATACACATATATCATGCATTATGTACAAAGATTTGGAAATATGGTATATGGCCAAAAGATTGGAAGAGAACTATCTTCATTCCAATACCAAAAAAGGGCAACCTGAAATTATGCACCAACTATAGAACTGTTGCCCTGATCAGTCATGCAAGTAAAATTCTACTAAAAGTCATAATGCAAAGACTTAGTAAGAAAATGGAAGAAGAGATTAACGTAGTTCAAGCTGGATTTAGACAAGGAAGAGGAACAAGAGATCACATATTCAACATGCGTTTAATAATAGAGAAGTGCAGAGAATTTAATGTAAACCTATTCTCATGTTTTGTGGATTATTCAAAGGCATTTGACTGTGTACAGCATCAGAAACTTTGGGAAATCATGAGGAATATGGGCTTTCCATCACATGTAGTACATCTCATAAAAATGCTATATCTAGACCAACAAGCAGCAGTTAGAATAGATGGCGAGACATCAGATTGGTTTGACATCAAGCAAGGAGTCCGTCAGGGCTGCGTGCTGTCACCCTATTTGTTTAACCTGTACGCCGAAAATATAATGAGAAATGTAAGAGATGATATAAACAGGGAGCCATATGATGCCCTAAATATTGGCGGTCATGACATACCAGAGATTCGATATGCTGATGATACAGTATTACTATCCACAACACAGAATGGCATAGAAAACCTAATAGCCTCAACACAATTGAATAGTGAAAATCACAACTTATATCTTAACATAGCAAAAACAAAGATAATGCATACAGATAAAACTACTATGGAGAAAGAAATATACATTAATGGGGAAAAATTGGAGGTGGTGGAAAATTTTGAATATCTTGGGTCATTGATTACCAATAATGGTGACACAATGAAAGAAATTAAACGGCGACTATCCATTGCTCTTCAAAGACTAAAACAGATGAATAAATTATGGAGTGGGACAGACAGAACTACAAAAATTAGATTTTTAAGAGCATGCATCTTTCCCATTGCAACATACGCCTGTGAGACATGGACACTTACTAAACAAGCTGAACAGCGCATACATGCCTTTGAATATAAATGTTATAGACGAGTTCTAAGAATATCTTGGGTAAAGAAAAGAACAAATGCACCCATACTTCAAGAGTTGAATATTGAGGAGGGATGGCTATTAAAGACGATAAAACAAAGAAAATTGAAGTATTTTGGTCACTTGAAACGTCACGACAGTTTGGAGAGAACAATAATGGAAGGGTATATGCCTGGGAAGAGAGGAAGAGGAAGGCCAAAGAGAAGATGGGTGCAGGATGTGGCGGATGATCTCCAGATGGGTGTATCAGACGCGGGACATCTTGCTTGTGATCGAGAAGTTTTCCGGAATGTTGTTATGGGAGCGAGGTTCTGCAAAGGACATGCTACTGAATGAATGAATGAATTATCGGCTTTGGGGTGTGTTGACCTGATCTTTCATTGTCTGAATGTTATTATTGCTCATGGATGTTATGGCGATGTTGGTTTTCTGTTTGTTCTTTATACCAATTCTCTATACAACTTATTCCCTTGTCATTTTCAATTATGCATTTATCAATGAGACTCATTTACCTCACTGTATGATTATATCAATGCAATGCATAAGTGTTCTGTAACATCTATAAATACTAATAATATATTCTATATCATGTATACATGTTTCATCATAGTAAATGAATGAAAATATATTCCATTCTATGTATACATATTTGTCTATATTCACTTACTGTTAAAATCATATTTTGCATTCAATGTACACATGTTTTATAATTGGCCATCACTGTACACTGAATCAATACAGTAATATCATACATATACAACGTGTTCGTTGTTTTATTCTTGTTCTATTTGAAATAATCTTGTTTAGAACATTTCTGTAGACTTGTACTTGTTTTGTTTCTCTCAACCTTTCATTTTCACTTGTGGTTGTTTAACTGTAACCATACTGTAACCATACTTTGCTTTACCACTTGCCTCAATTTGCACCTTTTGTTTTAATTGTGAACACATATGTCGTCCTGTTGGACTTTTAGTTTTTCTGTTTCCAACATATAGTTATTCTGTTGTAGAGACTTCAAGTTGTAGACTCATAGGTGTCTCTTGTACTATATGTAATGGATCTTTTCATAAGATTGTAAGTTCTACTGGGACTATTCAATTTCCACAATCTATAACAATCTATGTAAATATACATTAATTGTCATAATGATGATGAATGAAATGATAACAACATCAGGGGAAATAATTTTTTTGTTCATTTCAAAACATTTTTTTTCATTTCATTTTTTTGTTTGTTTTTGTATAAATTTTTTCTGAGTTTTTATTTCCAAAAGTTTTTTTGATGATGATAATAATGATCGAAACTATAGTCTTAAATTAATGTCTTGAACCTAGAATCTTTGATGAATACTTGAGAGATGTAGATCAATCTTGTATCCATTCAACAGTAGTTTCTACATAGTGTGGTGGTCTATGGACTTGTCTGGTACTCCTTGGGTGTTCAAGTGGCGTAGGTCTTCTATCTGTAGCTGCATTCTTACTCTCCATTCAGCTTCAGATACTCTAATACTATCTGAGAATAATAACATAATGGGATGTACGTATCTATGTACATATGAATACATACAAGTATTAATACAAGAGATAGTAGTAATAATCTTAAGCTGTTTCCAGTGACATGCAAATGTCCTGATTAGCAGTTCAGAGTGCTGGTGATTCTTCAAGCACCCTTTCTATCAGGTAATACATCAATGATTTATAGATGATGTGATGTGCACATGCAATTTTCTCTCTGCTGTGTACATAAAAGGTTTTCATATTTGCATGGAATCTGACAGACATTCAACATCAGACTGACGTAGAAGCATTACTTTAGCTTCATTCGACAAATGATCATGATATATTGTCATGATGACATCATCTGGATTGTATGTCATATGACAATTTAGCTCCTGTATATTAGAGTAGTTATTGTTATTATATTTACATTTACATTTAACCAACATTATCATTAACTAAGCATTCATTCTTTTTAAAAACTATATCTATTCTAAACTATCTATAAATTATATACATATCACAAGGCCAGAGTGTTTCATTTTGAACTATGTAATGTTATCTATATTTTCTATGATAGTACTTCTCGTACGAAGATGTGTCAACCAATCTTTCCCATTCATTTTTGGCATCACATGTGGGTTGGCTGAGACTATCGTCTGCACATCTAGTAATCTTAATTTTAGTTCGATCATCTAAGTATGGTGTTAACAATTGTTTAATTCTTGCTGTACTTTCAGTAAATGATGGACTGTTTGATTTGTAATATTTAATGAGAAAGGCTACCTTGGTTTTATCTTTCTCAGTTAAATTTGGTCTGAATGATAGTGCATCCCATGTGATAACTTCTTGAGTGGATGGTGTCGGTAATGTGTTCATATTTTTAAATCTACAATTTCTGTTTGATGTTACTGTTTTTTCTATTGTCTGCTGAGCCAAGTAAGTATATGCTGTTACAATTGACTGTTGTGCTTTGACTGGTGGTTGTTCATGTGTCAGTGGTTTATCTGTCTCTTTATCAGCAATTTGATCTATGTGGTGAGTTTCTACTTTCCTGTCACTTTGTTGACAGTGTTTTTTACAAGTGTTTTCTACTTGTTTGTTGCATTTGCCTGTATGAGTGGCTGGTACTAGTACATTTGCTAAGTCATTGTTCTGTTTGTGTGCTACCTGTCTAGTGTCTGTCTGATTATTCTGCACTATGACTATTTTATCTTCTTCTGTATCTTTCCCTTGCTTTGCTCTTGTCTGGCATTTGCTACAGTGTCTTTTGTTTGCCATGCTTGGATTTCTTCCTGTGTACAATCTGTTACCTGTGGTATGTTGCCAATTACTAACATAGCGTACGGGTTTGGTAACACTGCTGCTTGTACTCTCCCAATATAGTACGGGCTGTCGATATTGACCCATGCCATGTCATATCTCTCGAGGGTTCCACCGAATGTTTGACAAGTTACTGTCTTACCTGTGTAGTCTTTCTTTCTAACAAACTTTTGGTGAACTCCCAACAATGATGCTCCCGTGTTTCTTATGCATGTGGTTGGTATGCCATTGACCAATGCTTTTTGGACCTTTAGAGTTACGTTTAAAATATTTGCTGTATTTACTTCTTGTGTCGCTACTTTGTGGCTGATGGTGGGGTTATTTTCTTTATAGAATTCTCTGCAGATTTTGTTTTGTGTGTTCTTGTCTGTCGGTATGGAAACTATGTTTGTCTTTTGGTCAGGTTGTTCTTTCTTACTCGACATACTATATGTTCTCTTAGCTTCCTTAGTTATTTGTTTTAGTCTACAATTCCTGACTTCATGTCCAAAACTATGACAAAGGTAATATTTTATGTTCTTTTTGCAGGCTGTTTGTGCTACTGGTAACGTCATTTTCTCTTTTTCAAAATTCCACTTGTCTATTTCAAACTGTAGTCTTTTTGCTTCAAGATTTAATTATTCTTTTTCTAAAGCTAGTTCTTTATCTTTTTGTTTTTCTTGTGATTGTCTAAGCTGTCTAGCTGCTGTGTATTGTGCTGTTAATTCTTGTAGCTCAAATTCTTTAAGTTCTCTAGTTGTTGCGTGTTGTGCTTCTCTGTCTTCTCTTTGTTGCACCTGAAAAGCAGAGAGTTCTTCCTTTGCTCATGCTATCAGTTCTGGTCCTGTGAACCCACATTTTTCACCAAGTGCTACAAAATCTGCTAATGTAGACATGTTGTGGGTGAGTACCTTTCTACTATATATGTGTCAATAATCTGTACCTGGAACTAATGTAGATACTACCTGTATCAGTGTATTCGGATACTAGTATCTGTGTTGACAATGGTAGAGAATCTTAACAGCAAGAATATATTTTAGTCAGTGTCACTGGTGGTCTTGTTTTGGCGAAGCCGACTGTGAAGACCTTGCTGTAATACTGCTCAACAACAATGATAACGATACTGGACAACAATAACACCTATCAGAAGTTTTAGCTAAATGACATAACACCTGTGGACAAAATAATTACAAATAATAGAGAAATTAATGACATTAAAGAACAACACATAATGGACTAGGTTATGAAACAAGACAAAGTTCTCGCTAGCAGTTGAAAATTTACTTAAATTATAAAGTCATTTTCGAATGCTAACCGAACAGAACATACTTTTGGGTGGTGATGAATTACACAAATGTAGCCTCTCCAACCTCCCGCTACTGATGAGGGTGAGTAAACATATGTGATGAATGGGTGCCTGTTAACTCTAGACTACTAAGCAGGACACATACACAAATCAAATGAAAACAGCTTAACCTGTGTATATGCAGCTCCGGTGTCCTTGGTGGCTTGGTCCAGAAGCTTGGCTCCACTCCGGAATTGTTCAGAACTTGATATGGATCTGCTCAGCTGCAATCTGGGTTGATTAGGAATCAGTCCAAGTTGGATCTCCAAAATGCTGCTCCTCAGAAAGTGGTGTCAATTGTTCTTGCCCTACTACTGATGTACAGGTCAGGCCTTGAAAATTTAGTCTGGAAAAATTCTTACATCTGACACTGTCGTTAGTTCACTAGAGCACTATTGTGCATGAAGCACATTAACAATGGCTCTGTACTGATGCTTTATGTGGCTGAGTGCCATAATTTTCCTTGAATTTAATATTTGGAATTTTGACAGAATTTTGCAACTGCACACTGATTTATTAGGTTAGACAATCACGAAATGTGATATTGGGCTGAGAGGTGAGCTAATTTGTTCTAGTTGGTAGCTATGTTGACCTTGGTCAATGTCATTCTCTTTGACTTTCACTTCTGGTGTTGACTATTCCTTTGACCTCAAATCACCACAAATCACCTGTAACTCTTTGTTCTTATAGCACTGTTCACTGTTAGTTCACAAACTTTGCTGTTGAAGTATCATTCTTTGTTTATCTTTGGGTTCAGTATCAAATGGGCATATCCCCCACGTGCCAAGTGCCGGATTCATGCCACATGTCCGACATCTTGGTATTTGTCTAGGTGTAATGTTTCTAATGGCTCGTACACACACGTTACAATGTACAGATCTACTATGCATTCAACTCACAAGTCCATTGCGTCCTTAGACAACACAGTCACTTTTATTGTAGAACAGTTATCACCGTGGTTGTCATACACCGCCAGCTTCCTGCCGTTCAGCGTTCTGCGTATGACCAACACACCCACTGACTACAAATATATCATGCATGTTAAATCTTAATCGTCAGTAGGAACTCTAGTTGATGCATCTGATAGATCTGACTCTAGTATAGTACACTTGGTAAATTGCTTAACAGTTCTTAATAGTATCACTACTCACGCATAACTTGTAACCACAAGTTCTGGTCACGGCATGTCTCTGCCCGCCATTCCGGTCGATATTCTCAACACAGTGTCAGCTGTCTCGCCACCACTGGTCGGCGTTTACATTCAACAGGCGTCGGCTTCAGTGTGTTGCTCCATCATTGCCGACGTTCACAATAGAAACAATCTTTACGTTGAACTGGTGTCTCAGTTGATCTCCATTACTTTCGACTACGTTCAAACACTGCAAAACACTTTCATCACTTCCAAACTCTTTCAAAGCGACCTTCTCCTTTCACGTATCAGCGCCTTCTAACAAGCACACATTTTCCGGTCTTTGGCCTGGGCGAAGTCATGTGACCCATTAACTCCGCCCACTCGTGCCCTGGTGTTCGCTTGATTTCTCAACTCGTGTCTTAGTGACATCGTTTTACACACTTGCTCTGTTTCTCGTATCCATCTCATGGCACCCATTAGGTCCTCCATAGTTTTTGTAGCATTCATGCACTGTAGAATGTTTCTTTGTAGCATCCCTGTAGGTCCTCCCTCATGTTTGTTGTAGCATTCATGCACTTTAGCATTTTTCTTTGTAGCATCCCTTTAGGTCCTTCTCCATGTTTGTTGTAGCATTCATACACTGTAGCATTGTTCTTTGTAGCATCCCATTAGGTCCTCCTCCATGTATGTTGTAGCATTCATGCACTGTAGCATTGTTCTGTGTAGCATCCTATTAGGTCCTCCTCCATGTTTGTTGTAGCATTCATGCACTGTAGCATTGTTCTTTGTAGCATCCCATTAGGTCCTCCTCCATGTTTGTTGTTGCATTCATGCACTGTAGAATTGTTCTTTGTAGCATCCTATTAGGTCCTCCTCCATGTTTGTTGTAGCATTCATGCACTGTACCATTGTTCTTGGTAGCATCCCTTTAGGTCTTCCTCCATGTTTGCTGTAGCATTCAGACACTGTAGCATTGTTCTTTGTAGCATCCCTTTAGGGCCTCCTTCATGGTTGTTGCATGCATGCACTGTAGCATTGTTCTTTGTAGCATCCCTTTAGGGCCTCCTCCATGTTTGTTGTAGCATTCATGCACCATAGCATTGTTCTTTGTAGCATCCCCTTAGGGTATCCTCTATATTTGTTGTAGCATTCATTAACTCTAGCATTGTTCTTTGTAGCATCCGTTTAGGTCCTCCATGTTTGTTGTAGCATTCATGCACTGTAGCATTGTTCTTTGTAGCATCCCTTTAGGATCTCATCCATGTTTGTTGTAGCATTCATGCACCATAGCATTGTTCTTTGTAGCATCCCCTTAGGGTATCCTCTATATTTGTTGTAGCATTCATTAACTCTAGCATTGTTCTTTGTAGCATCCGTTTAGGTCCTCCATGTTTGTTGTAGCATTCATGCACTGTAGCATTGTTCTTTGTAGCATCCCTTTAGGGTCTCATCTATACTTGTTGAAGCATCCTGACAGTCTTTTAGTGCAGAATTGTTTGTTGTAGCATTCATGCACTGTAGCATTGTTCTTTGTAGCATCCCTGACTGTATTTACTTGTTTCAAATATCTCTTGGAATACATCTAGTCAGTGGCGCCATCTTGGTTGAGTGTCCTGTGGGAGATATATTAGCTGGAGTGCACTTGTTCACCATTTTATAAAGTGAATCCAAAGTTTACTGCATTATCCTGGATTTTGTACCATTCAGAAGTGTCTATTTATTTGTTTCAAGGATTTCTTGGAGTACATCTAGTGAATGGCACCAATGAAATCAACCATATCAAAGATGCTGTAGAAGTCATAGGTCAAGCATTCACCAGGCTACTGGCTAAAGAATCCATCTCCAATCCCCCGACCGAGTGCAAGGATACTGATATTTGGCAGCATGGCAAGAAAGTCTATGAGTAATTATCATTGTTACTTATTGTTTTCATTTCTTATCCTTGTGTTAAACCATACCATGCTTTATACACCCACATTGCTTATCTTTGTCGTCACAACCTAACAATTGTTTTCATTTCTTATCCTTGTGTTAAACCATACCATACTTTATACACCCACATTACGTATCTTTGTCGTCACAACCTAACAATTGTTTTCATTTCTTATCCTTGTGTTAAACCATACCATGCTTTATACACCCACATTGCTTATCTTTGTCGTCACAACCTAACAATTGTTTTCATTTCTTATCCTTGTGTTAAACCATACCATACTTTATACACCCACATTACGTATCTTTGTCGTCACAACCTAACCATGTATCTTTTATTCATTGTCATTACTTATATATATTTTAAATCCATATTTAGGATGTGTACATAATTATTAAAATGTTATTTATGTCTCTAGCTGTTTGTTATTAATGCTTATATTTTATTTTTTGTTATTAATGCTTCTATTTTATTCACAAAAGCTACAGAAAAACAAATAAATCTCAGTCTGTGTGATATTGTTAGATTAGAAAATCATCTGGCATTTTTGTGTAAGAGTAACTAGCTTGGTTTAAAATGTATGGTTTCCCTGTTTTAGAATGTATAGTTTCCCTGTTTAACTAGCTTGGTTTAGAATTTATAGTTTCTCTGTTTTAGAATGTATTGTTTCCCTGTTTAACTAGCTTGGTTAAGAATGTATAGTTTCCCTGTTTTATAATGTATAGTTTCCCTGTTTAACTAGCTTGGTTTAGAATGTATAGTTTCTCTGTTTTAGAATGTATAGTTTCCCTGTTTAACTAGCTTGGTTTAGAATGTATAGTTTCCCTATTTAATTAGCTTGGTTAAGAATGTATAGTTTCCCTTTTTTACAATGTATAATTTCCCTGTTTAACTAGTTTGGTTTAGAATGTATAGTTTTCCTGTTTTAGAATGAATAGTTTCCATGTTTTAGAATTTACAGTTTCCTTGTCTTTATGTTTTTGGATAAGTAATTGATGACTTCCCACAGAGCTTTGATAGAAACTAAGTTGAATGGAGAGACGGGACAAGTCAGCTTCAGCCAGGAGGGGGACAGGCTGAACCCAATGTATGAAATCCTCAACATCAACAGCCATCAGAGGGCCATGTCAGTGGGGTTATTTGGACACAAGGACAAGGTTTGTCCTAGTCTGTGCTCTGTTGTTTATTCAAAGTTACTGTTAAATCTTGGACACAAGGACACGGTTTGTCCTAGCCTGTGCTCTGTTGTTTATTAAAAGTTACTGTTAAATCTTGGACAGAAAGACATGGTTTGTCCTAGCCTGTGCTCTGTTGTTTATTAAAAGTTACTGTTAAATCTTGGACACAAGGACATGGTTTGTCATAGCCTGTGCTCTGTTGTTTATTAAATGTTACTGTTAAATCTTGGACACAAGGACATGGTTTGTCCTAGTCTGTGCTCTGTTGTTTATTCAAAGTTACTGTTAAATCTTGGACACAAGGACATGGTTTGTCCTAGCCTGTGCTCTGTTGTTTATTCAAAGTTACTGTTAAATCTTGGACACAAGGACATGGTTTGTCCTAGCCTGTGCTCTGTTGTTTATTCAAAGTTACTGTTAAATCTTGGACACAAGGACATGATTTGTCCTAGCCTATGCTCTGTTGTTTATTCAAAGTTACTGTTAAAGCTGAAAGGACTGACTTCATTACTCTGGGTTTTACCCTCTCAGGTTCTGCCTCTGTTCTCAGAACGGCAAACCAAATGCTGAGAGCATTGCATAAAACATGAACTCCTTACTCCAGCGATGACCCCCAGGTTCTTCAGAAAAATTATACTCATGGTTTGAACATTATAGTTCAGAAACGAACCCATCACCTTCAGAATAAATGGCTTGACCACTATGCCACGGAAACCCCCAGTATTGTTTATCGTCTAGTCCCAGTTGAATGATGTCTTTTTTCCTAATCCATACTTGTTGTTAAGTGCATGGATGTAATGGGTAGGATGTTATGCTGATAATAGTATAGATGTTGTCAGACAAGGGGTCGATGCCCAGACTCGGCATTCGCTATGTGAGGGAAAGGCCGATTATCTTTTCCCTTATGCACTGGAAACTAACACATGTGAAGGTTCTATCACTTCACCTACCCACAGCTTACTGTGTCATATTGAAAAGAGTATCAAGCTGCATTCAGTTAAATGAAGACAGATGATTATAATCAGAGCTAGAAATAAAAACACAATTTTCTCATGAGCCAGCCCCATTTTCTCTAAAGCCAGCCCCATTTTCTCTAAAGCCAGCCCCATTTTCTCAAGAGCCAGCTCCATTTTCTCATGAGTCAATCTCATTTTCTCAAAGGCCAACCCTATTTTCTCAAGAGCCAGCCCCATTTTCTTGTGACTCAATCTCATTTTCTCATGAGCCAGCCTCATTTTCTCACAAGCCAACATATTTTATTATTTTTTTTTCAAATAAAGAGAGAAAAAAATATAGTCCCTGGATAACCGGATCGTGAAGGCAAATGTCCCAGGTATTATGTTGAATGGATGTCCTCTTAGTCGAGAGAGTAAATTTAAGTACTTGGGTATCACCTTTGACAGGTGTTTGTCTTTTAAGGATCATGTGGAGGCCTTGGTGGTGAAGGCTGGTAGGGGACTTAATGCATTGAGGGCTATGGCAGCAACCGGGGTAGATCAGAAGATGCTGTACAGGCTCTTTCAGCAGTTAATAATTCTGTCATTGAGTATGGTTTGGGGCTGCTGACAGTATCAAAGAGCCAGCTTGAAAGGTTGGAGCGCATACAGAATGCTGCCATGCGGTTAATCCTGGGGTGCACAAAGGACACACCAATTATATGCATGAGGCATATCCTGGCGCTACCAACAATGACGGATAGGCATAGGGTCCTTCAGGCCAAATGGTACCTGAGAGTTGCCGCAGATAGGGATCACCCGCTGCATGCAGCAATGGATATGGTCAAGGGTCATAGACTTAAGATGAGGCAGGCACAGGCGGAACTTTCTATACGTCAGGTGTGTGATCTAGAGACCATCAATCGTGAAAGAGAGTGGGTTGAAGGTCTGGAAGACATCATGGACTGGCACAATGTAATAATAACACTGGGTCATGAGTGCAGAGAATGGGCAACGGGCCGCACTGAGTTTGAAGTGCAACAGCTGATCCAGAGCAACACACATCAAGGTGACATAGTCATCTACACCGACGGGTCAGTGGTGAGAAACAGACGTAGTGGCTGGAGCTTTATTGCAAAGGCTAATGGACGAGTCTTGAAAAAGGAGAGTCTGGCATATGGGACTACGACCTCCAGCATGAGAATGGAGGTGGAGGCAGTAACAGCGGCATTCCGGTGGCTAGAGGAGACCACTGCAACACACGTTGTATTCATTACGGATTCAAAGAGTATGCTTAGTAAGGTGGAGAAAGGAATGTTTCGTGTGGAATGGCTCTCGTCGCTTCAGAGGTCACAGATTGTGAGAATTATATGGATATTTTGCCCTGGCCATGCGGGTGTACGGGGGAATGAACAGGCTGATAGGCTGGAAGGGAATGCACCTCTTGGTGGTAGTTTGCCTATGGACAAGGGGGAGGTGGTCGTGCGCTTGTGGGACCAGGTGGAGAAGGCGGAGGAACAGATTGAGAACCCATATGTGGAAAGAATGAGATTGCGGGGGATCGGCAGGGGTTCTGGAAGAATCTCAAAACTGAGAGGGAAGACCAGGAGAACTTTTAATCAGATAGCGGTGGGAACGATTAGTAGTATGACTCTTCGCTGGCTGTTGAACGAGGGGACGGAGCATGTATGGGAATGTCCTGAGTGCAGTGATGTCAGTCCTTAACTCAACTCAACTCAACTTTCAAATATAGACTGAAAACAACTTCCAGGTGACTGGCGCCCTTGATTTGTTTACCCCTGATTATAATGAACCATACAAGGATTCCAGTATTTAATTTGTTGGTGTGTATGTGTTTGACATTATGTTGTATCGACTTCATAAGGAAACTAATCAAATGAGGATAGATGGCAAATTGTAGATAGACCGTATTTATCAAGTAAAACAACAAAAGAATCACTGCCATTGATATTGATCGTTATTGTGAGGGTACATTGTGGAGCCTGAGAATTGACCATGTTGAATATGTTACTGTTGTATTTCTTTTATGATGGATTTGTTTGACTCTGCATTATGATTTTCATGTTATTGTCTAACCCCCTATGGAAAGACTGAGGACAGTCTGTATGAGACCCCACTTGTCAGTGGATTATCAATGCAACAGTGTTGTTAGATATTTAGGAGACCATAGTAAGGAGAAGGTCTTTTTTATGGGACCATACTGGAGGGGGAGTTGGAATCGATTGCACAAAATGTCTCTTGGTTACGTTTTATATAGTTTTTAAAAAAAGACATCTCAAAGCAAATGAAACAAATATGAGAGTAGTGAACTGTTACTTCACAATAATTTCTACAAGTTGATGGCTATTCTTTTACACATTTTTTGTTCTGTTTTGTTCATTGACAGGTTTATTATCAGTCCCCTGGATAGTGTGTTTGCATGAGTTATTTGTTGATTTCATGTTTTTTAAAGCCATGTTAATTTAATTCTTAATTTTTATATCTGAACTATTTAAATTTCCAGTAATACGATATTCAGGAGCTGCGGTAATACCTGGCAGTCGTGCATTCAGATTTTCATGAGCTGGGATTCTTTTCAATGACGTGGCCTGAAATTGGTACCAAGAAATTACCTGAGCAGTAAAATCAACCTGTGTGATCTTGACTACGTCATCTAATGAGGGCAGAGTGGTCTAAAAATGCAGGGCTAGCACCATATATGCCGGTCTCTCTGGCTGTGGGGTTACAACACTTTCTCTCTGTAATCCCGTTTATCACGCAGAGTCTCGCAGCGGAGCGAGAGCTGAGGTGGTTCGACCCCCGCTCGTGACTTGCGGGATACTGAGCCGGCCGCTCAGAAAGCAATGGCAAACTACTGAGCGTAATCTTGCCAAGAGATCAACAGACAGCTGAAAGATGCTGCTGTTGACAGCTAAGTCCTGTAAAAGGATACGCAAAACATTTTAGCACCATATATACCTTGTGCACCTTCAGGCATGAAAAGGAGTTTTAATGTGGTAATCCTTGTTTCTGTCCTAGGTGATGGGGCTGAGAATGATGGTCACCAATCTGACCTGGCCAGGAAACGTCCACATTAAACCTAAAGGGGAGAAGATCTCTCGTAATCTTACGGTAATGTTTTGATTTATGGTCAGTTATATCAGAATTTCTCAACATCCAGAGTTCACAATCAGCAGTGGGCGATTCGGAGGCAGATTGTTTTGCATTGATTTCAGTGGCATGCGGCATTGGCAGCTCAGAAAGCAATGGCAAACTACTGAATATAATATTGCCTAGTAAATCACAAACAGTTAATAAATACTGGGGTTAATTGCAATGTCCTGTACACGACATGCAGATAGCTTGCATATTTTGTTACCAGTTCATTTAATAACTTATTTGTTATCTTCTGTATAAATGTGAGCAGAATGTACAGTTCATTCATCTTGTGCCATGCCGGTAAGCATGGGTGGTCATGTTTCGCCATCTCACTCGATCACCAGAGTCATGAATCAGCTCTGTGATCTTTTCCCGACCATACCACATGGCCAAGCCATCCAGGTATTTACTTCTCTGCCCTTCCCTTTTTCTCTTCCCCTCAATCTTGCCAGTTATCACCAAGTTCTCTAATTTATTTCTTCTCATAATTTGACCAAAACAATTTGACTGTCTACGTCTAATTTCTCTAATAAGTTTACTATTTTCATTTGTTTCTTGTAGGACGTTGTCATTAGTTTTTCTGTCTGTCCATGGTATTCTTTGAATTTTCCTCAGAAACCACATTTCCACAGCCATCAGATGTTTTTCAGCTTGTCTGCTCATTGTCCATGCTTCACATCCACACATTCTATGTAGCACCTCAACACTTTTTTCTCATTGCAAATGACAACCTTTTATTGGTCAGTATGTTTTCTGTCTTGCAAAAGGCTACCTTCGCCATGACAATTCTTATTCTAATCTTTTCAAGTCATCTCCCAGCAGATGTTATGACTGTTCCGAGATAATTGTACCGATTGATTTGCTTAATAATATTCCCATTTACTTGTATATTACATTGTAGCACAGTACACATCACAATAGCAGCATAGTAACCTGCAGCATCTTCAATGCAGGTTCAACAGTCCTTCTTGCAGTATTACAGACTCAGTAGTCATGTGGAACTCACTAGAAAAACTTGTTTTCACAAACTCAAAACTCCCCCTAGCCATCTCATGCTCCAAGCAGGACATCAACATCTCGGAAATAAAAGACAGTGTAAAGTTGTTGTTTACAGGAATAGAACTACTCCTGCAGTGGCTACTAGCCCACTGTGGTATCCCTGGAAATTGACAGGCAGATGAGACTACAAAGGCTGGAGAAAGCCTCATGTAGCACCCATCTGTCTCTGAACTTTGAAGAGATAAAAACACTTCTAAAACATGGGTGAAGGGATATTCTAGTATGATAATTTGGTCGCGTCCAGCGTGAGTCACGTGGTCAGTGGTTCCACACCTGCCTCACACACCAGTGACCCTGAGTTCGATCCCAGGTCCAGTTAGGGATATGCATTACTGATAAGCTCAACTATGAGCGAGGCTCGAGTCTAGTGCTTTCAATCTGACGTGGACAAGACCCAAGGTTCGTACCGGAATACGATCAGCGTTGCCAGTAGTGAGTTGTGCTCAATCTTCAAACTTCTAAAACAATCTATAAAGATGAATTGTACAGAAGATGGAGAAGAACTACACTAAGACATCCTGAAATTAGTCTTTTCTGGAATCCACAGGGCTAATGAAATAAAGGAAGACCTAAACAACACATCGAAAAGAGAAGAAACAGAAATAAATCATACGTGGAGGACCTTGACAGAGCTGCATGGGATAGTTAAGAAGAAGACTTGGAATGATTTGGTTGAGGGCCTATAACCCAATGAGAGATAAAGGATGAAAGAGGAAGAGAAAGAAGACACTTGGGAATTTTGAACTTAAATGCAACAGAAAAGTTCTTAGAATATTGTGAACTAAGAAGAAGACAAGTAATGATATTCTATAGGATCTGAACATTGAAGAAAATGTGCTCATAAACGGTATCATGTCTGCCAAGACTGTAATACTCTGACCACATTACATGTTACAGTAACTTGGAAAGGACATTGACATTTACTGCTACTTTCTGTAGATTTATTGATATTGACATCTGAAAGTGTATGAATAAGAAGATGGGAAGTGTATCACAGAAATGAAAAACAATAGGACAAGCAAAATTTGCATTTTGTGCAAATAAGATTGTGGAATGTGAAGAGTATGATTGTCCATGCCAGGTGGAGAGGCACTTCACGATGATGATGATAGCTCACTAAATAGTGTTTTGGTTCTTGCTTTGCTAACTCATTTGTTTTGTGTGTGATGCACTTTTCTGGTACATTCAGAAATTCTTGAGATTTCTTCATTGCATGTGTGTCTGGGTGTCTTTTATCTCCCTATAGATTGTAACACTGAAAGAGAAACCATTTATTGAAATCACACGTGTTCCCAAAGATGGGGAGTGTCGTCCCATCCATCCTGCTGCCCATGCCTTCAAATGCAAGAATGGAACTCAAGGTACTCGTTAAATGTTTGTACTTCCTACTCTCTTCTGAATTAAAATAACATTTTGGGGAATTTGCACCTTTCCTGTAGCAACAAGCTTATGTGAATCGTAGGCCATTTCGCGGTCATTTTAAAAAAAGACAGTTCGTGGAGAGAACTATACAAATACTATTGATAACGCTGATCGTATTCCGGTACAAACCTTGGGCCTTGTCCACGTCAGATTGGAAGCACTAGTTAGACTCGAGTTTTGAGCTCGTCAGTAGTGCATATCCATGACCAGACCCAGGATCAAACTCCGGATCACTGGCATATGAAGCGGGTGTGTAACCACTTGACCACACCGCTCACACTAGACACAACCAAATTATCACACTAGAATATCACAATGACATCCACTGTAGGCTATAGCTCAAAGTTTGCCCAATCACCGTGACTGACATCATCAATTGATGTGGCCCCGAATGATCTGGTCGTCACGATATGGCAAGGCACACCAGGCGCCTAAAGTCCAGCAAATAATGACCAAATTGATCCCTGTCCGATCAGGCATATGCACTACCGACGAGCTCAAACGAGAGCAAAACTCAAGTCTAGTGCTTCCAGTCCGACGTGGACAAGGCCCACGGTTCATACCGGAATATGATCAGCGTTACCAGTAGTGGGTTGTGTTCAATCTTCAAACCTCAAACCCCCGAAACAACCAAATAAATCATATAATATTGAATCAAGAGATGAAGAAAAGATGCCAGTGCTGATAGGATACTGTGTTAATACATCAATCAGTACTCAATGTGTTCCATTGTCATGCCAGGTAGCTTTTACTTCCCTGGACAGATCCTGGTACCTATTGCAGGCTGAGGCTCAACCTGGAAGCTCAGGTCCATTTTTACAAACATGCTTCGATAATGGGGATCCGAAGACATTGACTCCAGCATATAAGAATGTTAGCCACCTCATTACTGTGGCTCCTAATCTACAATTACATTCTGGTAATCTACAATTACTTTCCAGTTAGTCTACAAATGCCTTCAATTTAACCTACAATTACCTTCAAATTAACCTAAAGTTACCTTAATATTAATCCACTGTCACCCACAGATTACTGTTGCATGGGATATTGTATGGACATGCTGGCCAAAATTGCAGAAAAGGTGCAGTTCAACTATACCATTCATCTCAGCAAAGATGGAATGTTCGGCTCGTTTGAGAAAGTAGGCCATTTGTTTATGCATTTGGGAAAATTTCACCTCCATTTATGTCCATAAATGTTACTTACATGTGTGTGTGTATGTCTAGTTTGTATGTGTTTGTCATTTCTTCATGGAACAGTTGTTATATGATATTTACATACAATACGAAGTTGTTTTTCTTTTTCTCTGAAATGGTTGAACACCTAGATTAGTTCCTTACATTATGTTTCTTTTTCATCTTTATTATGCCTACTTACATAGTACTAATAGGCCTTAATGTAGTTATTTTAGTGTTGTTTTTGACTTTGTTAGTTTAGTTTTTGCTTGTTGATGAAGGCATGTTGTTGCAGCCCTTAATTTTTTTTTTACTATTTTTTGTGTGTGACACCTTGTAAAGTAGCCATCATGGCAAAGTGTTTAGTCTTTTTTTTTTGCATACGCTCACTTTATAAACTCAAGCGTTGTTCATTCACGCACTGGACTAATTTTTGCATGTGGATTAGCTTTCCCTATTGCCATTGTTCCTTTGATAAGGTGAACCCACTTCGACTTCTAAGGTACTTGTCATTTATGTCCCTAAGTCAAGGATGAGAAGTCAACATTTTCTCGTAACTTTTCACAGAAAATTCTGAAAATTGTTCGGCACCCATGTTTATGCTGCTGGGTTGATCCGAGAGCTGTACTGGTCAGATAAAATCATCCTGCCTCTGCTGAGGATTGAGCCTAGACCATTGTCTTGGAAGACAAGCAGACTAACCGCTCTAGAGGTCAGCATGGACAAAAACACTTGTGATGCTGATGCTGAGTTGGCGGGTTCAACCTCTACACTAGTCATTTGGACTGATTGATTGATTGATTTAGGAACCGACATCACAGCATTCGGAGCATTCCCATAAGCGCTCCATCCCCATCCTCAGAAGCCAGCAAAGAGTTCCAACCCCAATAGTACCAGTAGCAATCTGATTATATGTGCGTCTCGTCACTCCACGCTGTCGCATTCTTGCCAGACCATGGTGATCCATTTGCTCCTCCGAGGTGTACACGTGCTCCCACAAGGCTGCAATCATGTCTGCCTTATCATGCATCAATACTCCACCAAGTTTTGCAGAGCCAGCCAATCTGTCTGCCTGTTCATTCCCCAGCACACCAGCATGCCCCGGAGAAAAGATCCAGACGATGCTTGCCACCCGTGACTTCTGAAGCGAAGCAAGCCACTCGCCGCAAAGCTTGCCTGCCCTCACCCTACTCAGCATGCTTTCTGAGTCAGTTACAATCACGATGTGTGTGTGTATCGTATTCTCCATCCAGCGGACAGCTGCACTGACTGTCTCCACCTCCATTCTTAAGCTAGATGTTGTGGTATCATCTGCTAGGCTCTCCTGCACCAAACGTCGACCATTAGCCTTTTCCAAGAAACCCCAGGCACTTCTACTACCTCTCAACACCGAACCATCTGTGTAGATAAATACATCACCCGGGCAAGCATTATCCTGAATTAGTTGCTGGATTTCCACTTCCATGTCCCCTGCTGGCCACTCCCTGCACTCCCGGCTCAATTTGAACTAAAATGTTGGCTTCTCTTCTTTGACTTGGGGATGTAAATTACAAGTACCTCAGAAGTCATAGTGGGTTCGCCTGATGGTGAGGGACACCGGTAACTGGGAAAGCTAATCCACATGCAAAAATCAGTCAAGTGTGGACTACGCTTGAGTTCAAAGTGAGCAATCAAAAAAGCCACAAAAATATTGTGTGACTAGTTGAACAGTATAAATATCATCATCTTCTATTAATTGTTGGGGCCATTGATATAACAAAAAGAATAAATTCATAGGTATTGAATGGCACATATAGAAGTAAAGAAAAGACGCAGATATAAAAAAAACACACTAAGTAATGTACACTCCCCCGATGGTGTTTCCACCTTGTCGTGGTGGGGGAGCTTGAGTTTCTCAATGACCCTGAGAGCTATGCCGGCGGTAGAGAACAGACAAAGAGAAACACCCTGGTCCTCCAGGTTGGGGGTTGAAGCGTGGGGTTAACATCCCCACCTTTGTAAAAACCTTTCTTTGTTACGAAACAAATACATGAGCCTCGATATCGGACTGACTTATCTGGACAACGACCTTGGAACGTTAAAGGACTTTTGAGATTTGGAACATGGAATGTACGGACACTATATCGAGCTGGAGCGGCCGAAGAACTAACCCGGGAGCTGGTTGAATATCAAATGGATATCACAGCAATTCAAGAAATAAGGTGGCCAGGAGAGGGTACTTTAGAGCAAAATGGGATGATTATAATATATGGAGGAAACACCCAAAATAAACATGAATTAGGAACAGGATTTGTCATCAAAAAAGAGTTATGGGGGAACATTTTAAACTTTAAAGCTTTTAATGACAGGATTAGTAAATTACGAATAAAAGGTAAATGGAAAAAATATAACGATGATTAATGTACATGCACCTACTGAAGAGAAAGAAGATGATATTAAAGAAGACTTTTATAATGATCTGGAAGATGTCATAGAAGAAACCCCCAAACAGGACATCCTGATTGTGCTGGGAGACTTCAATGCAAAAATAGGTAGAGAGCAAACTAATAAAAAAGTGGCCGGTATGGAAAGCCTACATACAACTTCAAATGATAATGGATGGAGAGTCATCAACCTGGCAGAAGCCAAAGGACTGCAGATTAGCAGTACCAGACTACAAAGAAAGGATATACACAAACAAACTTGGAAATCATGTGACAAGAGAACCTATAATCAAATAGATCACATTTTAATTAACAACAGAAATGCATCAAACATACAGCAAGTCAGAAGTTATAGAGGAGCTGAGTGCCACAGTGACCATTTCCTCGTTGGAGCAAAATTTAAAATAAAACTTAAGAGAGCTTTCTATACTAAATTACAAAGATTACACCCAACATATAACAGAGAAAAACTACAAGACATTACAGTCAAAGAGAAATTTACAGATGAAATAAAATGTAAACTTGAAACTTTGCAATACCCTTTGGAGGAAAGCGTTGACCAAACTTGGTTGAACATCAAGAATACAATTCAATCTACCGCAGAAGAATGTCTCGGTGTGTCAACCACGTATAGAAAGAACAGATGGTTCAATCAAAAATGTGAAGAAGCAGTCACTAAGAAGAAGAATGCCAGACATGTATGGTTAAATGACATCAATAACATCCAAAAGGAAGAGCATTATAGAAATGAATGTAAAGAGGCTACAAAAATAGTCAGACAGCAGAAGCGAGAATATATGAGTAATATAATCAAAGATATGGAAACTAATCACCAGAAAAATGAATCCAGAAAGTTTTTTAAAGTACTGAAGTCAATGAAACGAGGGCACCAACAAAACACATATGGTTTAAAA